>ML111019.1:0-12710 GCA_003697995.1 Taxidea taxus jeffersonii
GTGTGTCCCAAAGCAAACTAATAAACCCAGATTCTGTGTGCGAAAGCAGTGTTTATATTCAGCTTGTCGATTCAGGAAGGTTCCACATGCACGTAGTGTCCTCTATAGATCAAAAGCTTGTACTGGGCTTCATTTTAAAACCACATTGCTCGCAGCACATTGCCAAATCTCCTGGATCACGCAGAAAGGGAGAATCCTTGGCTTTATGCATGTGAGATTCTCCAAAACCCGTTACCATCTTTTTATAAGTGAACTTGGACCCCGAGGGAGGTGCGTGCTTTGTTTATGATCCACCAGAGATAAATATATTTGCATGTTCCTATATTTGACAACATGTACCTGGCAAAAACAGGGTATTCATTTCCACCCGGATCGCTGGTTCTCGGACTCATGTGTTCAGTGTTAGCACTTGTGTTTCTTTAGGGATTTTTTTATTTGGACAGAGTTTTGGAATAAACTATTTGGGAAAGTTGGAGATGGGAGAGGTTTGTAGAGCGCCCAGGAATTCAGCTGTTTCATTTTGGCCACCCAACAGGAAAACATCTGAGTGGAAAGGGGAAAGTTCAGTCTGTTTTCCGGACCTTTCGACTGGACACTTAGGGTCCTGTGGACACTGGTTTAGGTTCCCCAGTCTAAGGGGAATTTAAGTTTTGGATTCTGCTCAGCATAGCTTCCTGACACTGTCCCATTCTTACGCAGAGCTAATGACGTGAGGCTGTGTGCCCAGGAAACTTCATGAACTCATTTATTGCAAAAAATGAGGCACAGCCCCTGCCCTTATGGGGCATGAAGTCAGGCTTGATATTGAGCCGGACATGATGAGAAAAAGGAAAAATAAAAGGGCCCAGGTTGTTCAGAGGAGGGAGAGATCACTGCCAGGTGGGGCAGACATAATAAAAGTCTGAGAAGCAGATAATCTTTGAACCAGACCTGACCCATGAGTAGGCTTTGGATCTACAAGGTGGGGCAGGAGCAGTCTAGGTCAAGGGCTCCTTGGGAGCCAAGGGACAGGTGTAGGGAAAACACGCAAAGAATGGGATGCACGACAAATAATTCAGGACCCATGGGACAGAGGCTGCACAAAGACAGGCAGGAGAAGAACTTGAAGGAGGAGTTTAAAGCAAGTGTGTGAGGGGTCTTGAATGTCGAGCTGGGGTGCCAGGGTTCCAGGGAGGGTTCCTTTCGCATGCTTCAGAATCATTCTCGTCACATGGTGCACTTACCGGGAATAGTGAGATTATTAGGGTGACAATATTGATGTTGTTGTATTTGAACCCCCTCCATCTTCCGTCTCTTTTACACATCCCCTGCTACATGTAAGAAACAGCTATAGAAAATTGAAGCTTTCCATTGCTGAGACTGGTAGAACCATCCTGGAAATTGCTGCCGGCCTCAAAACCATTGCCTACAGAGGTCTAGGATTCTCCCAAGTTTTGGTGTTTTCCATGAGTTGACTAAAATGGGTAGAAGCTGCCCCTTTCCTTCTGGCCCATAGACCCAGAGGGGGCTCAGCTATGGCGGGCTTCAGGTACTTCAGTAAACTCATTACTTTGTTCCACAAATATTTATTGAGCAACTACTGTGTGCCCCAACATTGCTCTATCTGCCTGGCACAAAGTGTGTCAACGAAGCCCAACAGGATCCCTGTCTTCATGGGGCTTACTTTCTGGTGGGAAAGACAGAAGGTGAACAGTAATTTCAGAGTGAGATGGAAACAAAAGAAATTGGCCAAGCCACGGGAGGCTAAAGGAGCACACCCCACGTCAGCGAAGGTGGTCAGAGCCGGCCGGAAGGGTGAAGGCTGAAAAGGACCAGCGAGATGAGGAGACCAGGAGAAACACAAAGGCAGAGGATATAGCAAGTGAAAGTTCGGGAGCTGGAAGAAGCCAGCAAGCCAGGGGCAAGGCAGCAGGTGGGGTGGGGGGCAGCAGGAGCCGATCCGGGATTTGAGGTGCCATGGGAAATTCCTGCAGGGTTTTAAGTGGGGGAGCGGCCCGGCGGTGAATGTTAGGGGACCCACCATCAAGCCCCCACTGGCCACCATCTGCTCCAGCCCTGCCGTCACTAACTTGCCCTGCAAAGTCAAAACAAGTGCTCGAAGTGCATCGGCTTTTATTTTTACAGCAATCTTTGTACCCAAACCACCGTAGCATTTTTAATAACAAACTGGCAGGGAGTCAGACATCTGTACTTGAAAAAAACAGCGCAAGCCAAGTATTTCTAAATGTTTTATATTTACTTGTAACATTAGAATAACCATGAGGTTGCTTTTTGCATAATCGGAACCATTCTCATTAGGGTTCGACAGATCTCGTCCTTCATGGGCTTGGGCGGTGGTTTTCATTAGGGCACTGACATTGATCTGATGGGAGTGAATCTTTCCTTGAGCCTTTGTGGAAAAAAGGGAAGAAGTTGAGAGAAGCCAGGATGAGCTAGGAAAATAAGAACTCCGCAAAGATAACCATCGGCTTGGAATTGGGGTGCCCTGGGAAAGGCCCAGGCTGGGCAACCTTAGCCAAGTGACTTAACCTCTCTGAGCTACCATCTATTCATAGGCAAAAGAGGGATGATAACAGAACCAATTTCCTCGAATCATGGTGGGGTCTAGATGAAATAACATAGGTAAAGGGGCCTGGTATGACAAGGTTTTGTTCTGGTTACCTTCCTCCAAAGTCAGTATTTAACATGCAAGAAGGAGATGCTAACCCCCCACTGATTTGTATCTTTTTCTCTAAAGTAGGGTTGTCAGATTTATCAAATAAAAACACAGGGTACCCAGCTGAATTCGAACTTCAGGTAAGCAACAATTATTTAGTAAAAGCATGGCCCATGCAATATTTGGGATGTGTTTACAGTCAATAAGTATTTGTTGTTTATCCAAAATTAAAATTTAGCTAAGCATTCTGTGTTTTATCTGGAAACCCTATTCTAAAGATTTAATGGTCCTTAAAAACCTTAAGAAAAGTGTTTTTTGAGACCCGTTTCAGGGTTAGTCTACTAAAGGAGCACCAGGATCAGATGTGGTTTAATATCCTTGCCAAGACCGTGTCTTTCTTGCTCGTGGAATCCCCAGTGCCTAGGACAGAACCCACCACACAGTGGGTGCCCAATAAAGACATACTGAGTAGGCAGCTACAAGACCGTGGACCTTGTAAGTCAGAAGGGTAAAGCTGTCTGTTTAAACATGCCTGATGGACCAAGCATTTCCTTTACCTGAAGGAGGTGAGAAGGCAGACCCACCAGCCACTCCAGCCCTCACTCCCCACCCCCAGAGTAGACCTGGAATGGAAAAGGAGGGCAGGCTCCATGCTCCCGTCTTCTCTCTCGGCCACCTGCATCCAGGGTGGAGCCACATCTGTACATCTGTATATCTGTACATACAATGTACATACATCTCAGCCCGTGCCCCGAGCTCCAATCCAGGGCTCCCTGCACAACAACGTGGGCTGCAAGAGTATTTCCCACCAACTCACTTCATCCTTCATTTATTTTATTAAAAAAAAGAAGATGAAACTTCAGGTTCAGCGTCTGTTCTTTGTTCCCTCTTCCTTCTGGTGACCAGGAGACATCTGGGCTGGGAACTGGGGAAAGGTGGGCTTTCAGGCTGGGAGAAGCTGCAGCAGGGGCGGGGGGGATAAGGGGAGGGGGTGGTGCAGGTAATCAGGTGTGGCCCCTCCTGAGCTTCCCAGGCCCCCAGAATGTCTGCATTCCCCAGGAAGTCATGAGCACAGAGGATTTCCCCGGGAATCTGGGCTGGGCTTGTTAAGATACAATCCCAACATCAAGAAAAGAAACCAGCCAGTAAATTCCTAGTTAGTTCATTTTCTAAGACTTCTGAATGTGTTTTGAATTTTCTCTAAATTAAGATAATCATAAAAGGTTAAGATATTTAAACAGAGCTCCACCTGATCCCAGGGCTTGATTTGTATGCTTAATTAGTTCCCGAACATATGGTTCAGAGCTTCTTATAAAAACAGGGTAATGACTTGAGGTATATTTGGTATTAGATTGAGCGATGTTAAAGGGACATTCAGACCCATCTCAAAGGCCTTAACCTGCCCTTGATCTGTGCTGGAAGCTTTTGCTGACATCTGTTTCAAAGAGATATTAAAAAAAAAAAACTTTCCAGTGGCCTCATGATAAAACAAAAATCCATACGGAGATAGATATCAGGCATTAAAATACTTAGGATTCAGCATCGCCTGAGGAATGTGTGGCCCCAGAGTCTAGCAGCGGGTGGGGGGGGGGGGTGAGGAGGGCCTCATGCCAAGAGGAGACAGGGCCTCTGAGCCAAGTGCAGGGCTGACAGTGCGGTGCCTGGGCTCAGTATAGAGATGGAGCAGCTGCGTCACAAATGTCCCCAGGGCCCTTTGTTCTTTCTGGTGTTTCACTCCCTGCTAATAAATCAGGTGCTCCTGTGGGTGGAACAAGATTCAGGTCACCCACCAGCAGCCACTTTCCCAGCTCCTAGGCAACCCCACTGTTCCCCACTCCCTCCCAGAAAGGCACTACTGGAGAGTCCCACCCATCGGATGTCAGAGTGAGATATGGCGCTGACTCCCATATAGGTCTGGGTGTATGACCAGTCCCCCCTCTCCACCCACATGGTCCAGAAAGGGGAGATCTCTATCTGTATTTGCTCTGCTCTGTGCAAGATGGCTTTTCAGACCAGTCCCCCCTGGCTCCAACCGCCAATCAGGTTTCTGCCCTAAGCCCTTCCTATACAGGCCCTCGGGCTCCATTCTAGTGGTGGAAATTTGGGCCACAGGTAGAAAATGGTTGTTGGGGTTAGAGCCATCTGGGGCCATACTGCAGGTGGCATGGGAGATGGGGCCCATTTCTGACTTCAGGGCTCCATCGTTCTGCCCAAATTCACGCATTCATCCTCACAGGCACCTGTCCTCTCAACCAGCACACACCAGGCCCCTGTTGTATGGGCTGGGGTGCTGTGGGAAAACCAGAGCTGGTTTCAGTGCAGCCCCACCCTCCAGGCACTCAGGGTCCCGGAAGCTATGGCAGACACAGGAAGATGGGCTTGACCCGAGACCGTCCCCGGCGTGGCAGAGAGGTGTAAGCAACACCGTACAGAAAACCCGAGAGGAAGAAATCATCTCAGACATGGTGTTTGCCCTGGGCTCGAAGCTGTTCCCGTTGGGATGATATTAACCAGGGGTGATGAGGCCCTCCGGGTGGAGGGGAAGGCGCGAACAAAGACCCAGAGAAAGGAAACCACCATGGGATGCCCAGTGAGTCATCGCTTTCCAAGGGGACACACGCCACTCATCTGCCCCTCAAACATCCTTGGGAAGTCGAGGAGGCAGGCATACTTATTTCCGTTTTATAGATAAGAAAATCAAGATGCAGAGAGGTATTAATTCTCATCCCAAGGTTTCACAGCCCAGATACAGGAGAGACCGGATTCAAACCCAGGCTTACACTGCTTGGACTCACCTTTGGCCGGAAAGTTCAGGAAGGGTCAGATGGTCAAGGGTCTGAGAAGCTGCGGAGAGCTGGGTGGTTGCTCCTCCCCCTGCCATCGCAGGGGGCCGCCGTAGAGGACCCGGAGCAGGGCTGGACCGTCCTCCGGGCAGCTGGGAACAGGAGGAGCCCCTGCAAATAGAGGCTGGATGCAGGAAGGTGAAGGAGGAATCTGGGCCAGTACCCCAGAGCTCATTCCATCCAAGCCGGGCCAGGAGTCCGGACAAGGGACGGCACGGTTTGAGAAAGGGGAGTTGACACTCCTGCAGAAGGCAGGAGAAGAGTCTCCAAGGACCAGTGTAGCTGTGCATCCAGAGGGCTGGTTCTGAGTCCTCCCAGAGCCAGCTGAGACATCCGTGACAGCTCGAGTAGTGTTTACCACGAGTCACCCGCTGTCACATACTTTCCTTCACTCCATCCCCGGAACAACCAAAGGAAGCGGTTTATCTTCTCATCTCCATTTTACAGATGAGCAAACTGAGGTGCATAGTGGTTAAGGAAAGTGGCCATGGTTACCCAGGGAGGAAATGGCTTAGACTGGTGTGTGAACAGGACTCTCCTTCACCCGCCCCCCGACCTGAACCCCTGACTACTACCCCTCCCCCATCCCAGCCTGAACCCCTGACTACTACCCATGACCTCCCCATTTGGTCTCACATATCAGCCAGAGGGTCACGAAGGGCGTGGCTCTCATTGCCCATTGAAGTCCTTCTACCCAGCTGTCCTTGGTCTGCAAACCCCTCCCCAAAATCTGGCCCAAGGTTCCATTTCCCCCTTGTTACCTCCCCCTGGGTCCTGAGGGAGCCTGCTGCCACCGCCCAGCAGGCAGGAGACCAGATCCGGGCTGTGATACAGATAGACAGTGAGAGTCCCTGCAAGCTGGAGACCCAGCCTGGGGCATCACAGCAGGAGACCTCAAAGCTGGGCCAAGCTCCCTGGGACGGAGATCAAAGCCAGCGGGGGTGGCAGAGCAATGAGGAACAGAAATGTGCAGGGGTGGGTCTGGTCCCGTATCATTCCTGTGGCTGGATCACTGGGCTGGGCTTCTTTAAAGGCCTGGGACACCCCCTTACCCAGGGTGCAAGGCAAAAACGTCCTCTCCTCCCTGGGGTCCAACGTCAGGGACTGGGGGGACCAATGACTTGCGGGGGGGGGGGGCTTATGAAGTTGTCTGTGAACAGGTGAGAGTTCATTCTCCCAGCCTGGCTGCACTGACCTCTCCTCCTGGGGCTCCCTCCAACATGCTGCCTATGGCTGGTAGCCCGGGGTGCTGAGGCTGCCTGCAGGCTCTCGGGTGTAGCCGCTTGCATTTTGCTGCGTGGGCGTGGATCCCTCATGACTCAGTCTGTTCCACTTTTCGTGGCTGTGGGCACAGCGTCATGCACATTGTAGGCATGGAAATTCCAGAGAGCCGACTGCAGAAGAGGCACAGCCTTTGTGTGGCCCTAGGTCGGCAAAGCACTTAGAAGACACCTTACTGAGAGCCAGGGTGGTCCACAGCCTAGGAAGAGAACTGTTCAGGGAGCCCATACCCAAGGCTCTACCCCAGCCTTGCCACCAGCTTCCAGAACAAACCACGTCTGCAGCACTAAAGGAAGGCTAGCTGGTCCTGAAGTTCCCACGAAGCTCTGACCTGCCAAGCTGGGCCATCTCTCAATGCATCCTCATCTTTCCCTTGCTGTTGACAAACGGTCAAAGGCAGGGCTTCCTCATCTTCACCTGCTGGCCACCTCTTGGTCAGTTCTTAGTCCTGGGTCACCTCCTCTGAGAGGCCCTCCTTGACCACTCAGCCTACAGTGTTCCCCCCACCCCCACCCCAGACAGTCTCTACCATCACCCTCTTTGTTCTATCCGAGCTGTTCCTGTGTGGATGTTTTCCCACTTGTTTATGAACTGTCCACTGAGTAGGACACACGTTCTAGGACCGCAGGGATCCTGTCTGAGCTTTGCCTCTGCCTCTCCCTGCTCAGTCTGCAGAGCCCAGGAGAGAACCTGGCAGACGGGTACTCAACGAATGTTTGCTAAATGAATGAATGAACCATGAGCACTTTTGTGTCATTATAGTTCTTCAAAACCATGTTTGAAACAGATACAAAATAGTTCAAAGCATGGGTGCATTAAAATGTATTAAACCAATCTCCTCTTGGGATGTCTAAATTGTTTCTTATTAATAACTATCATTTATTAAGTGCCTAAGAAAGTCCCTTTCGTTTCCCTACTTACTGGCCATCTCCTGCAGTAAGCACCTGAGCTTACTGAGTGGGGACCCTCTCTTCTTGTGAATCACTGTCCCCAGCCACAGGCATGGCTTGACACGTTGGCTGTTCAAAGCTATTTTTTATTAAATTAAGGGCTCTCCTCCCACCAAGAACACTTTCAATTATTTTTGCTCCTCCCTACAATTCTACATTTTGGAAAATTGCCTGTTTACTACACGAATGCACTTTATGATGTACTAACTGCTTTCCTGTCTTATGAAGTCCCATCTAGCTGCCGTCCTCCCATTTGGGCGGCTTGTGACCACCGTGGGAGAGTCAGCATCTCCATGTCCCGCTGATGTCATTCCAGATCACTGCCGAGGAATGCGAAGTGTCCGACAGCCCAAGTGACCTTTTTGGGAGTCATCACACCGTTCCACGAGGCTCTTAGGAATTGCAAAGAAGCTCAGGAATCCACGGAAGCTTCTCGGCTAACCCTGGAGCCCTGGAGTCCCCGGACTGTATACTCGCACTCCCGCCAAGAGTGCTGGTGCCTGAGGGCCCAGCAAGCTTTTCCCTCTATCCCTTCCCTCTGCTGCCGGCCACTGCAGACCCACAGACCCAGCTCAGCGCTGAGGCCAAGCTGGCAGGGAAAGCAGGACAGCTTCTGGGGAGTTGTCTGGCCCCCAAACCCATGCAGGGCAGAAGACTGGCCACACACAGAGGCCTCCCTGGGACTGGATGAAGAAAGTCCAGATGGCATGGTATGCTGAGACATCCTGGGGGTGCCCCTGAGAGTGCCCCTCTCATGGCAGCCCCAGTGAGGAGGACACAGGGCCCTTCGGGCTGGATGGCTGAATGGAAACAGAACCCCCAGCCTGTAAAGGACGTATGTCAACACTGCTACCTTATGTTAACTTTAATGGTCTTCCACAGTATTCGTAACACTTCTTTGAGGTACCTTTTGACTCTTCAAAGGCTCATATCTCTTTGAGCCCTATACAGGAGGAAGCCGGAGCTGACAATATGGAGGCCAAGAAGGATACAGTGACAAATCTGAAATGAACCAGCAAGATGGGGGTGGAGAGGCCAGGTCTGGAGCCTATTCATACCAGGCTTCCTCCAGAGGGTACGGATGGGGCCTGTGGACCCTGAAGGGGCTGTCTGAAGTTAGGATTGGGGTCACCATGTTCAGTTGGGCAGGTTGTGCACTGCATCAGGGCAGCCTCTCTAAAGGAGTGCCAGTCCCATCTTGGATAGCATAGACATGTATATATATTCCATTTCTCTGGCTTATAATAAAGTGTCTATTTTAATAAAATCAGCATACTATAACACTTTCCCAACAGACAGAAGCAACATGTTTTAGGGAAGAGGCCCCTTTTCTAAATATGCTCAGAGGTCCTGTATGACGATCCTGATAGAAGCCACTTACATTTAGGAAGACTATGCTTTTCTGGGCAAACAGAAAGGAAGAGGGGTGGTCTCATCATGCTCAGAAATAAAACTGCTCTCATGGTAGAGGAATCTGGAAAAGCAGCATGGAGGATAAAGGAATCTGCAAATAAATAAGACAAAAGACAAGCTAAGAAGAAAATGGGCCAAGGGCATGATCCATTGACTAACAGGTGAAGAAAGGGGCATTGAACGTATGGAGATGGCTTGTAGACAACTGTCATTGTTTGTCCCGCACAGCAACCCAACCCCATTCTGCCTAACCCTTGGCTGACCTTTGAGAGGACAGTGGCCTTTCCCCATTGCAAGTTATCACGGGGAGAGGCAGGTCCCCCCTCTACTATGGAAAGCTAAGGAGGCAATTCTTTCTTCTCTACACCCCTGGTGCCACATGGGCTAGCTGATAGAGTCCATAGAAGTCGCCCAGATGCATTGCTCAACTTCATGTAATCAAGGGAACAAATCAACAAAGATTATGTCTGCACCCATAAGAATAACATAAACTGAGGCCACTGGTAATAACCGCTGCTGGGAGATTGCAGGGAAACACACACTCCAGATGCCCACGATGACATGTCAGTTGCGCAGCCTCCTTGGAGAAGAACTGGACCACCTTTCTTCAAAAGCACCTGTTCTGGGGTGCCTGGGTGGCTCAGTGGGTTAAAGCCTTTGTCTTTGGCTCAGGTCATGATCCCAGGATCCTGGGATCGAGCCCTGCATCAGGCTCTCTGCTCAGCAGGGAGCCTGCTTCCTCCTCTCTGCCTCCTTGCGATCTCTGTCTGTCAAATAAATAAATAAAATCTTTTTAAAATTAAAAAAAAAAGCACCTGTTCTTCCACTCAGTACACACTTCCAGTGATCTGCCCTGGAGAAGAGGTCGCACGTGCACAAAGACACAAATACAGAAATATTCATTACAACAGTGAAAATTTAGAAACAAACCCAACATCCAGAAACGGCAAGGAGATGTAAACAGGAGCAGCCTGTGGTAGGGCTGCCTGTGGGGTAGCCGGGCAGGGGTTCGAGACAGATGGTACTGTGTGCACAGACAGAACAATGTGTCAGAGATCACCAGTAAGTGACACTGGAAAACACAGATTCCTTTTATGTTTCACCTCTGGAGGGCACAAACACAATAGAGGATCTTCCTTCCTTTCTTTTCCTTTTTTTTTTTTTTTAAGTTTCTATTTACTTATTTGACATACAGAGAGAGAGAGAGGGAGCTCAAGTAGGGAGAGCAGCAGGCAGAGGGAGAAGCAGAAGTGGGCTCCCCCCCGAGGAGGGATCCCGATGTGGGGTTCAATCTCAGGACCCTGGGATCATGACCTGAGCTGAAAACAGATACATAATTGGCTGAGGCACCCAAGCGCCCCCCTAGTCCAACTGTATCCAAGTTCTAAACACAGGGAGAGAGGTCTGAACACACGTTTTACAAACTGTTGATAAAGTTGAGCCTAGGAAGAAAAGTGCAATTTTGTTCTATTTATTCAAATGTTCACAAATGAACCTCCCCTCTATCTACCCGTATGTTTCTGGGCAGCCAAATGGTGAAGCCCATATCCTGATCTTGCTGTTTTCTTAACTGGCCAACTTTTGGCACATGATCTGACTGTTAATTTTCTTAACGGAGAAAATCCACATGATATGCTGAGCTCAAGGCCCGTTCTAGGAGAATGGCTTTCTAAATGTTACTTATTATCTTGGTATCTCTGCTCTCTCTTAGCCCCCAGTCTCTCAGAGCAATATGAGATGCTAAGAAATGTTTGCTGAAGGAGGAACGTTTCCGATCGTAAGACTGTCTTTCCGAGGTCTACAAATATGAAAGAGAATAAGCTAGAAGCCAGACCTTCCTATTTTCACATTTCCTCCAATTCAGTGTTTTTTCAACTGTAGGTTATAATCAACTAGTGGGTCAGTTTAGAGGGTAGCAAGCAGCATTTAAAAACTATAGAATAGAAGGGACGCCTGGGTGGCTCAGTTGGTTAAGCAGCTGCCTTCAGCTTGGGTTATGATCCCAGCGTCCTGGGATCGAGTCCCACATCGGGCTCCTTGCTCAGCGGGGAGCCTGCTTATTCCTTTGCCTCTGCCTGCCTCTCTCTCTGCCTGTGCTCGCTCTCTCTGACAAATAAAATAAATAAAATCTTTTAAAAAAAAAACCTATAGAATAGAAAATGTCAAAGTGTGGGTAAGAACAAGCATTGTTTCGTGAAATTCACTTTGTGGCTATGTGTATGAGGTTGCGATGTAAAATGTATTTCTTACTGTTGAGGACAGTCAAAATGACATGGGGGGACCCTGTGTCAAATGCAGCCTTCCGGAAGCCTGCGTGTGCTACCCAGCTCCGTGCTCAATGTCATGGGCCAGGGAGACACTGAGTCTCCTGTAGTGGCCTCATGAGCCTGTGTGTTGGACCAAGGAGACTGGGGCCCACATGACAGCCTCCTTCTTCCCTCCTTCCCAGGGGTCTTCCCCTCATCAAGATGACGCTGGCACTTGGGGGACCAGAAACCTCACGCCTTATATTAGATTCCCAGAGCTGCCATTACAAAGTACCAGAAACTGAATGCCCTAATATAAGAGAAATTTATTCTCTCACTTTTAGGAAGCCAGAAGTCCAAGGTTGAAGTGTCCTCAAGATCGGTTCCTTCCAGAGGCTCTGAGGGAGAGTCTGTGCTATGCTTCTCTCCTGGTCACTGTGGCTGCTGGGAATCCTAGACATCCTTTGGCTTGTGGGGGATGTTGCCTCTGCTTCACATGGCATTGGTCTCTCTATGTCCCTAGGTGTCTCTGTTCCCAAATTTTCTTCTTCTTATAAGGCTACCCTAGTCCAGTATGACGCTGTCTTAACTTGATTACAACTCCAAAGACCCTATTTTCTGTTTCTCTCTCTCCCTTCCTTCCTTCCTTCCTTCCTACCTTTTTTAGAGAGAGAGAGCATGAGCAGGGGGAAGAAGGGAAAGGGGAGAAGCAGAGGGAGAGGGAGCATCTCAAGCAGGTTCCACACCCAGCACAGAGCCTGATATGGCACTCGCTCATTCTCCCAACCCTGAGATCAGAACCTGAGCCAAAATCAAGAGTCAGGTGCTCAACCAACTGAGCCACCCAGAGGCGCCCCTCCAAAGACCCTATTTTCAAGTAAGTTTGCATTCACAGGTTTTGATGGGTATGAGTGGTTTTCATTTGTTTTTCTCTTTTGGAGGAGGCAAACAATAGTCAACCCAGTGTCTCCAGTTCCAGAGAGTGAGGGAGGAACCATGTTGGTGCTCTAGTCAGGGAGGAATGATGATGGAGCTCATAGCGAGTTTCTTCTCTGGCCCCAGTGCTGTGAGCTTCAGCTCGGGATTCTAGAACTCAAGACCCTTGGACTGGAAGGGACAAGCTCCAGTCTGCTGAACCTGTGTCCACACTTCTGGAATAGCCAGAGTGGCTTATCCAGCTGGCAATAAGACCTGGGCCATTATTATGGACACTGAAGTGTTTTGCTTGAAAGACAGAAATGGAGTTCACGATCTTCTCAGTTTATGATGGAAAAAACTGAAGTCAAATTATTTTTCCTTAAATCCAACAGTTGGAATTGGC
>ML111019.1:13110-28180 GCA_003697995.1 Taxidea taxus jeffersonii
GAGTCAGTCCCAGAGTCCAGTACTGGACTCTGTTCAATGCTCTTTGTGCATGGCCTTTGTCTTAAATACCCAGTTCTAGCAACACTGGTAGCGTCTATGGGCGGCTTTCAGGAATGGGGGAGATTCCCATTCCTCTATAGCATCCCCTCAAAGGCATTTCAAATTTAACAAAAATAATGTTATTATGGGGAGCCTGGGTGGCTCAGTGGGTTAAGCCTTTGCCTTCGGCTCAGGTTGTGATCTCAGGGTCCTGGGATCGAGCCCCGTATTGGGCTCTCTGCTCAGCAGGGAGCCTGCTTCCTCCTCTCTCTCTGCCTGCCTCTCCGCCTACTTGTGATCTCTGTCAAATAAATAAATAAAATCTTTTAAAAGAACAAAAAGATAATGTTATTGTTTCATATGGACATCTCTTCAACCTTATGAAAGGGTAAACACGAGCATCTTTAGAAAACTGCAGGTGTCTTGATAAAGCTGAGGCAGTGGGCTTGACAAGCAAATGTTACAGCTTCAGTACATGCCCCTTAGTGACCCCCTCCCTTTCCAAGCAGATTGTCCCCCCCATAGCACCTCACCCTTTCCAGCCTGGAATTCTAGACTCTAATGGAATAGGGGCAATGCCCACTGCTTCCTCCTCAGGGTCTGGGACACGCCAGGCTCCGTGCTAAGCGTAAACCACGAATGACATTTTTCCTTCCAGCAACCCTTCAACAGGGTAGCTTCCATCTCTTCTAGCAGATGGGGAAGCTGAGGTCAAGTCTGGCTCCCAGACATGTTTTGGGTTTCTGTAACCTGAATGTCTCCCTCAGGGCAAGGACTCCCCTGCCGTCAGAGGCACCACCGATTGTTATAACTACATTTGCTCAAACCCAGAAGAGAGGCTTCCCGTGCTCAGCAGCATTATCGAGATATAAGTCACACACCGTATAATCCGCTTCTTTAAGGGGTACAACACAATGGTTTTCAGTATATTCGCAGTTATGGGCAACGATCACCACGGTCTGTTTGAGAACATTTTCAGCACCGCATGAAGAAACCCTGAACATTTTTAATTACCACATCACTACCTTTCTATCCTCCCCGCTCCCCACCCTCGCCACAGGCCAGCCAGAAGCACTCGTGAGTCTACTTCCGATCTCTAGAGATTTGCCTCTTCTGGACATTTCCTATCAGAGGGGTCATGCCATGTGTGGCCTTTGTGTCCGACTTCTTTCACTCAGCATCACTTTCTCCAGGTCCATCCGCACAGTTGCAAGTATCAATGCTACCTTTCTTTTTAGGAGTGAATACTATTCCACTGTGTGGATGGATATACCACATTCTGCCTGTCCATTCACCACTGTGAGAGATACCCTGCTGTCAGTCCCTGTCACAAGTGCTTCATCTTTCTTAATCCTTGCAACAACCTTATGAGCTAAGTGCTATCATTGCCTTTATTTTATGAAGAAAGGAACTAACCTGCGGAGAGATTACCCAGTTTGCCCAAAGTCATACAGGTAGTGAATCCCTGCTTGGCCACTGAGTTTGTTTGGAATTCCCAGTGGTACCTGATCCCTCTTTTTATGAAGGTCTTCAGAGGTAACTCATACGTGCCTCAGCCCGCTCATTTAGCCCCTCCTGGAATCCAAAATGGCGCACCAAGTGTCTCCCCTCCTCACTGCCCACCACTCCACTCCTCACCCCCACCTCTATGCTGACCCCCACCCAAACTTGGCTCCTTCTCCAGCCTGTTCAGTCATTCCCTCAGTCAGGAATGTTCCAGAAAACTACCTTGCAATACGGACAAACATCTTTATTCAACAAATGATGTTTGGTCAACAAACCCCTTCAAGGGCTGTCGTTTGAGCCCTGTAAAATCCTCATTATTTGGGACTTCACTAATTCAATATTTGTGATCTTTTCAAGAGGCTCTGCTGGGCTAGAGTATGATTCAGTTAGCAAACTTTTCTTCAGTATGAATCACAAATTCATAGTGTAAACAAGATGGTAGGAGGCATGTTCAAACAAAGTGTTTTCAACCCTTTTCAAAAATTGCAGAAACACCCAAGAGCCACACAATAGGTGAGATGCAAGTCACATACGACTGTTACCCATTCTTTAAGCAGGTCCCCTAAAGATCCAGCAGGGAACCTTGCTGAATGGGATAGTGGCAAGACCCTCAGCGTTCAACACACCGTGACCGCCTCCCTTTAAACTACATGGTGTATCAGACTCACTCTGGTTCTCCGAACCAGTCCTTGTCCTCAGCCTCTCTTCTTCGATGGAAAATCAGACTCAGCAGAACAAGGTAGTGAGCCTCAAATTCCCTCTTGGGCCTCACTGGGCTGAGAAACATTTAAGATGGGCCTGGGACGGGGCGCCTGGGTGGCTCAGTGGGTTAAAGCCTCTGCCTTTGGCTTACGTCATGATCCCAGGGTCCTGAGATCGATCCCCGCATCGGGATCTCTGCTCAGCAGGGAGCCTGCTTCCTTTCCTCTCTCTCTGCCTGCCTCTCTGCCTACTTGTGATCTCTCTCTGTCAAATAAATAAATAAAGTCTTTTAAAAAAATGGGTGTGGGAAAGGACAGCAGGAAAGGGGTTTGGGAGATGCCTCCTCCCCTTCACCGAATTGTTATTCTTCCCACAGAGAAATTCCACTTAGCTGAAAAGTCTGAAGAAGGTGTGGCCATCACCTGGGACAAGCATCCTCTGCCTCCAGCTTATTAAGTGCTGGTTGTCTTTGATGTAGGCATTTTCTGCGGTCCAGCAAGCAGAGAGAAGTGGGGAAGGCCGGGAGTGGGGTGCCGGGGGCGGGGGTTGTCCACTGACCCTAGCGTTTCCAGAATGAAACCTTCTCCTTCTTTCCCAGGACTGTAAAATATTGTGGGTTCAGGTTGCCCCACCCTATCCCAGGTTAAGAGTTAACTCTTTTATTTATTTATACTTTGAAAATATTTTATTTATTTATCTGGCAGAGAGAGAAAGAGAGAGCAGAAGCCGGGGAAACGGCAGGCAGAGGGAGAGGAAGAAGCAGGCTTCCTGCTGAGCATGGGGGGCTCCTGACCTGAGCCGAAGGCAGATGCTTAACCGAATGAGCCACCCAGGCACCCCAGAGTAAACTATTTTAAAGTAACGGAGAGATTTCAATCTTCTGCCACCTTCTAAGCGACGCCTTTAAGCCTGTCTGCAGAGCAGCGTCAGTGACGTTCTTTGGGGGTGGCGGGGTGGGGGGTGAAAGCTTACCCAGCAAAACACAGGTTTATGACTCACTGTGCCTTGGCTTCCAGCAGCCCCACTGGTGTGGACTCAAGGACTAGTGGGCAGGGAAGTCAGGGAGCTTTCTCCAGAAATGGTTTTGTAGCTGACTTTTCTCTGGGCCCCTGTCCCTCCTGCCGCAAAATGGAACACTTGGCTAGAAGGAACTGCGAACAGCTTTCAACAACTTTCCTAAGTCTGATCTTTCGGTAGAGGCAGCCTAGAGAACTGTGCTCAGAAGGATTTTAAGGGTCTGAGAGAGAGCAAGAACTGGGATCCATTTGTAACGTCTGCTGTCACCGTAGGAATGAAGGGTAGTGGCACCATTTCCTTGCTATACATTTGCCACTCCTGACATTGATGGAATTAGTCTTCTTTGGTTACGAACTTGTAGGATTTTTATGATTCTTCTCAACTGTGCTATCTTCTTTGCCTTCTCCAAGGACCTATGGTCTTCAGACACCTGCTTGTAGGGTTAGGCCATGCAAGGTAGGGACAACTAAGGCCCGATTTCTGAGACTAGAAATAAGCCCCCCAAAGAGCCTTTCTCTGTCAACTCTGAACTGTATCCCCCAGGGCATGGAGCACAGCCAAAGCGGATGACCACCTCTAAGATTATACACATGGCAACGAATGTAGATTTGTAGCCTCTATCCACACAGTTTAGACATGGAGGACCAAGAAAGCCAAATACCATCTGGAAAAAAAAGAACATCCTTTTGAACAACGACTGCTAGGAAGGTATCTCCCCGTCTGCAAAGCAGAGGGGTCCTTGCAACCAAGCAATGAGGTCATGCGTGCCAAGCACTCGGCATGGAGCCTGATACCAGTAATCGATACGTGATAAAAGCGATCCAGGGTCACGAGATTATTCTCTAAGATCGCTCTTCGGCGGCGCTGGGCCCGAGGATACAAAATCTGTTCTGAAAACAGCCCTCCCATCGGCAGGGCGGGAGCCTGCTATCTCACTGCCGGGGCCCCGCGTTGGCCAGTTCCAATAACGCGATTAGTCATTTTTCATTCCTGAGATGTCTACCCATGGGTGGGTGCGTGTGAGCATGTGTGAGTGCGTATGGGCCTTTCAGAGCAGGGGAAAATCCATATTCTCTCTCTTCTGACCGAATTAATCAAATAAATCTTCTGTAAGGAGCTGCTAAATGAATCACAGATGGCTCTGCCCTTTACAGGTTGCAGAAAGCACCCGTTACAGTTCTTTTAATTTATCAGAGGAAAAAAGATGCCCTCGTGTGCCCCTTCCCACTTGCAATAATAATCAGAACCAGTCCATTTTCCGAGGGTCCGAGACTCATTTTCCAAAAATGTGTATCAGTAGATGTAACAGCGGGAAGATTATTTTGCCAGGTTCCAGCCTCCAGCGCAGCAAAAGGTGCCCTGGCTGGGGAGAGCGTTTATAAAACCACATTTAATAAAAGAGAGTGTTATATTAAGTATGTTTGCTAGTGTATTTAAGCATATGGTTTCCATATCAGGCGTAAAGATGGCAAACACATGCTTTACCTTCTTTCTAACCTTTCCTGGAGACGTCTTTTCCAGGGGGTAGTGGGATGGGAGGATTTAGGATGGATGTGAGTGTGTGTTTTGTTTTGCTTTTTACAACACAGGCTCACATGGAAAAGCACCAAGGAATGTGCAGAAAACATGCGAAGACTCTGCCTTTTCTATTTACGTAATTAGCCTAAGAAACTTGCTCTGTGTCCTTTCTTCAACTGCCCCGACATTCTCCCAGCGCTACGTTGTCTCCTCCAAGGCACTGGGGGCTGTCTGACTTAGAAGTGCGAATCAGCTTCAGCTGCAAAGAACTTGAGCTCCTGGATTTTCAACGTGAACCCCTAGGTACAGCAAGAGCTCCAGGGATGGCTGCCCGGCTTTGTGTCCACGCATTTCCCTTCACCAGCCGGCCGGCCGACGCCACGGTTTGTCTGCCCGGGGATCTCCTCTTGGTACTTGGGTTGGGTATTGGGGATTTTATCTCTTTCCTTTCCATCAGAGGCAGTAGGCAGTGGCCCGGAGGCCTGGGGTCCCCGGAAAGGCAGCTGGGAAAGGCCTCCATGGCCCACCACCCTAAAACACTCTAAACAATCCCCTGATTCAGAGACAGTCCCAGAAGCCCACATGCCACACTAGGAAGGGGATTTGGGTGGGGGGCATCTGCAGTGGGGCCGCCAAGCCCCCCCTCCACCGACCCGAACAGATTTGCCCGAGCGAGTTATAAATCTACTAGTACCATTTCTTTTTCGTCACTTGCCTAATCCTGTGCCCTTCGTTTCATGTGCTGTAATTATTAACATCTGCTTTCTGAGCCCGGGCCGTGTGGAGTTTGCAAAGGCAGTTTTCAGTCTAGAACAATGGTGACAGCTGTTTCATTTAGCCTAGGGCTAGCACTTCCTGTTCAGTCTACATCTGCCCTCCTGTGTCCAATTTCTGTTTCGGGGTTTTGTGTTTTGTTTTCTGGGTTGTTTCTTTTTTTTTTTTTTCCCTTCATCTGACCTTACTATACTTTTAAGAAGCATTTCTAACTTAGCACTCCAGCTAGTATTTCTAGCACATATGCTTATTAGATCAGTGAAAGCCAGAGAAAGATAGGGGAAAGCCAGGATGGTGTCCAGCAGCTAAACACAGTAGAAGGCAGAGGCAGAAAGGAGGGCTGACCAGAGACCCAGGGAGCCAGACGCTAAGGAATTCCTGGGCCTTAAGGCTGTGAAAGGGGCTGACCCCACTGGAACTTAGACACAGGAAAAATGGGCTCAGCTCCTCTGTCCCCTGGCCTGGTGTGATCTCCACAGCTTATTAGGTAAGGGGTTACCCAAATATCCTCCTGAAGTAACTGTGTTTCTGGGTGGCCACCAAGTCTCAGAGGCCCTTGCCTTTGGGAACTGAGCACACTCATCAGATGAGGCACGATTCGGAGGCCCTGGATTCACTTTTTCCCACTGAGTCATCACCAGCAGTGCGATAAAAATCCTTTCTGATTTGCACAGGGAGGTCCATGGGGTGGGGAAAGGATGGGCTGTGGATAAGAGAATGAAGGGGCCCAGCTTCAGACGATCTGCCTGGGCCCCCTGAGCAGAGGTGGCTGCGTGTGGCTAAAAGGAGTGGACAATGAGCTCGGCTCCTGCCCTTTTATCCACCCACCTCTCCTATCTCCCTCTGATGCAAGGTCGGGGTCCGCAGCTCAGCTGGCATGCAGATGTCAAGTTACTATCTGAGACCCCACCGGAAGCGCCTGGTTAGAGAGCTCAAGCTTGGTGACAGCCTCCCTTAGGCATTGCTGGATACTGATGGCCAAATCGGGCCGAAACAATCTCTGCACTGGTGAGAACTTTGGAAGGATGAGTTCCTGTCCTGGGGGGTCCAGGCCACCGGTGTGTCCCCTCTGGTCAGGTCTTGCTGAGTGGGCCCGGGCTCCCACCCCACTCAGGGCATCAGGCCTGGCAAAGACCCTGGAGATCTGCCGCCCACACTCTTGTCTTTATTTCTTTATTTCTTTTATTTTATTTCTTTATTTCTTTTCAACAGAGGAAGCTTGTGGCATTTTCACCATTTCCATATGAAATGTCTCCTTCAATCCCAGACTGTCTGTGCCCTTCCAAGTGGCTCACGTGGAAATAACGAGAGGCCAACTCCCAGACGGGAGCCGCACCCCCACTCCGGCACCGGCCTTCTAGCTGCCTGGGGAGACCTGACCCCGCAGTTCGGGAAGTTTGTGCAGACTTGACACAGAGGGTCATGGAGGTTCCTGGTATGCAGTCAAGGGCCCCATGTCTTCGCAGGGCTAAGCGTGCAGAAAGAAGAGCTCAGGTGCTCAAGAGATGCTGCTGAGAGAGGGTCCTCCCCCCACCATCCCCACCAGGTGTTTGGGGTGCAGAGGGGAGGGGGACAGAGCCCCGAAGACACCCACCACTCCCAACCCTTGACCTGAGCGTGGAGTGGCTGAGAGGCCTGGCCCAGGCAGGGATAGGGGTCCCAAGGGACTTTTTCCCAAGCTCTGGAATCCAAAATGGTGGATGGTCCAGATGGAGCTGGGCCTGGGCCCCTTGGCCCTGCAGGAGAGCCTCCTTCCCTGCCCCCTTCCTTTCTCACTCACTCCTTTTCTTCTTAAAGTTAATTGCAACTTTTTTCTCAGCGCTCTGATCTGGATAAGCCACATCTCATTAGAAAAAGATTTAGCTGGAGCCAAAGCAGGCTGGAGAAGGAATCCCTAATCAACAGAGAAAAGATTTGGGTGTAATTGCTCTCTCCCGCCATTCTCTGCCCCCCCCCCCCATCTTTCTCTGCTCATTAATCTGAAAAGAAAGTCGCAGCCCAACGTCTTGGTGTTCAAGTATCTGCTGCTTCGGCAAACAAATCAAAGTGCTCTGGGGTTTTCTTTGGGGGGCAGTGTCTGCGCCGAGAGCGTGGGTTGTTGGGGTACGTGAGCCGAGCATTTCGCTTGTGGGGAGCAGTGTGTGAAGCACCTCGGTTGGGAGAGTAGAACTCTTTGACAACGTGCATGCGCGCGCGTGTGTGCGTGTGTGTGTATGTGTGGTTGTGGTTGTGGAGCACACTGGCTGCTGGGTACGTGTGTTTGCGGGTGTGAAGTGCTTTGGGGGTTGGGATACGGTCGGCCAGCCTGAAGCGAGACCCTTCGGTTGTTTGCACGGAGTGTGCAGGGTCTGGGCTGTTGAGCGGATGCGTGTAGCAGCCTTCGGTGTGTGTAGGTGTATGTGCCGGGCGCATGAGTCGTCTCCTTCAGTCCTCAGGAGGCCCCAGGGGGGATGCGCACCCCGTGTGTAGAGGACAGTGCTCTGACAGCTTGCTTCCTTGCCGAAGTCACACTGTAAGCGGCAGAGGCAGAATCTGAACCCAGGCAGTAAGGAGGCAGAGCTCTGGCCCTCAACCTCTGCCTTCCAGAAGAAAGCGAGGAGCTGTCTGGGAGCGGGAGGTAAAGGGAGAGTGGGAGACTACCCCCAGGCCCTCTGGGAACCCAAGGCCCCCGTGTCTAAGCTCTCCCACCTACTTTTCTCACTTTGGCCCAGCCCAGGCCTCTGGCCCTCCTCCTGAACCCCAGAGACCACTGCTGCTGGGAGAACCCAGGCATCCTCCCATCTCAGCCCCCTGTGGGTGGACCCGGGCTGTTTCTCAGAGCACAGCCCCTTGCACACTTGTACCCCAGACCCTGAGGAATGATCAGATGTGGCTACTGGCCCCAGAGATGGAGCTCCCTTGTAAAGACAGTGTCTCAGTCCAGGCCACACAGTCGAGCCTGCTACAGTGAGGGCATGTTCTACACTGGGAAGAAAGGACAGCATCCAGGTGCCATGGTGACCAGACAGCCCAGTGCCTCGGGTCTCCCAGGGAAGGGAGGGCACTCTTCCTCCAGCTTCCCTGTCATCTGGGCCTCCTCTCCACTCTTGGTTCTGATTGGACTTTGGCTGTTGTGAATGAGTAACACTCCTAATTCACTCATAATACAGAGTTAGGAACACTCCTGCCACGCCAAGGACAAAATGGTCACAGATATTTGCAGAGCAGGCCGAAGCTCTGTGTGTGACCCCGGAGGAAATGACTCTGGGGAGGGAGAGTTCTCAAAGGCACCCAGAGACCGGTTCAGAGCAGGGAAGAACTGGGGATTTGTCACCTTCCCCGCTGAGCCCGAAGGCAGACCCTCCACGTCCTTCAGGCCCCCAGCAGATTATCTTCCGGCTACACGAAGAGGGTCTGCCCCAGATCAGGAAACACGCAGACTTAAAGCATAGAGCCATGTGCTCAGAACGCTTAGCAAGGCCTGGAACGGTGCCGTCCAATGCAACAGCCACTTGCCTCATGTGGCCTTTGAGGGCTTGAAATGGGGCTAGTCCACACCAAGATAAGCCCTAAGTGGAAAACCCAGACCAGATTTTTGAAGACTCGGCGTGAAAGTCAAACATCCAAGTATCTTATTAACAACTCTATATTGATTAGGTATTTAAATGATAATATTCCGAATATATTAGGTTAAATGAAACAAATTATAAAAATTAAAAATGGCACACACACGTCAAGTACTTGGGTTCATCTGAGAAAATTTCAAATGACATAGGTGACTCGCATTTGCCGCCCCTCTTCTATTTGTGTTAGCATCGGCCTTAATATAACCCTTTCATGAATATTGTTATTCCCATTTTACTGATGAGCCAACCTGCTCAGCGGTTGAGGGACTGGGCCAAGAACAGCAGCTAGTGAGACACGGAAGCCAGAATTCACATCAGGAGAGGCCAGCGGTCCTGGCGGGGGAATCTCCCCTTTGGTGAGACCCCTAAAACAAAATCTTCTCGAGATGTGTCTCGTGCCAGCGAGGACTGACGGAAGTTTGGAATCTAGGAATCTGTGACTTAGTTGTGAGGGGGAGCCCGGCACTCGCAGGGAAAGGTGAGGTGCAGGGTAATTCTTGGTGCCTGAGGGAGGGCGGATGCGCCTCAGTTCTCTGGGGGAGCTTGGGCTGGTCCCTTCCCCTCTCTGGGCCTCAGCGCCTCCATCTGTGAATAGAAGCAGCTGGATGGAATGTTCTCTGAAGTTCTGGAATTCGTCAGGATCCAGGGTGCCTCTCAGCAAATTCCTTCCTCTATAGAGTTGAGAGGAAGCTTGAGTGCAACTTGCTGGTCCTTGGGCAAGCAACCCCTCTCTTGGGCCATCTGTGAGATGGGGACGGGAACCTGTGACATCAGAGGGCTGCCCTGGGGGCCAATAAGTTCGTGCAGGCCGTGCCTTCTGTGCATGCCTAGTGTGCAGGTGGCTCCAGGTAAAGGCAGCTCTCTTTGTCGTTGTCGCCGTGGCAGTATCCAGGCTGACCAGCTGGCTTGGGGGGTTCTGGGTCAAAAGACTCAGATACACAAGCAGTATCTGCCTTGGAGCCTCCCCCTAACCTGACTCCCTCAAGTGCTGAATTCGACCGAAGAAGGCAGGCTCCTCCAGACGTGGCTTCTGAAGACTTGATTACGGCTGCAATTCAAATCCCTGATTACGGGAGTAACAGAAGCACCCAGAAAGATGGCAGCTTGACGGGGGCCCAGAGGACCGTGTTGCAGAGGGAGACTCAAGGTTCTTGTAATAGAGCATCTCCTGGCATGTTCTGGAGAAGACTGGAAACCTCCACACACACACCCCCGCCCCCCAGGTGATGTATTAATTTGTAGAGTTACTTCTTTCTCTCAGCTGTAGTGGTCAAATGTCATTTTTCCATCCTTTGGAGGAGTGATGGAGATCCGGGGCCACCAACCTTGTTTACCCCCTTCCTACCGCCCCGCCGTGGGAGGACTCTGACCTTGGAGCTTCTCAGACAGCTGTTTTCATTTTTTTCCCCCTGAATTGTATGGGTAAACAGCCTCCTTTATTAGATAAAAGCTTTATCAGCTCAGCCTCTCACCTTCTACATACAACTTCTTTCTCACAAATGCAAGTCTGCGTTAAGAGTGAGGCGAACCCAATTTTGTCTCCTGGGTCATTACCTTGGATTTAATCAGGCCGAACCTTGAGTTCCTGAGCGTAGGCTCCCATCTGTCTCTGGCGTTCATCGGCTGCCATCTGCTGGGCAATGCTGGTATGACACTGTGTCCCCGGCTGGGTGGGCCATTTCACCAGAGGTGAAGAGGTTCATCCATTCAATTGAAAAATATTTATTGAGGGGAAACTGTGCCAGGCATAGTTCTAGATGGTTGGGTTCATCAGTGAACAAAACTGACAAGTTATCTCTGTTTTCCTAGAGCTTACGTTCTTGCAGGGGGTAACAGGCAGTGGACGACAAACAATAAAGAATTCCATAAAGAAGGAAGTGATCAGCGCATGGAAAAAAATTACGAAGTAGAAGATGTAAGGGGGATGGATGGGAAGTGCTGGGTGTGTGTGTGGGGGGGGTGAGTTGCCATTTTAACTAGTTTCTCAGGTCAGCCTCATTGAGAAGGTGACTTGAATAAAGGATTGAAGCAAAGAAAGGCCTTTGCCATGGAAGACAAGCTCACCCGGCAGAATGGCTAGGAGTACAAAGGCCCTGGGGTAGGACTGTGCTCAGTGCATTCAGGGAGTAGCCAGGAGGCCAGCATAGCTGAATAGGGTGAGCCAGGGAAGAGGAGTCAGAGAGGTGATCAGAACGAGGGAGAAGGCCCAGACGGTCCACGGTCTTGTGGGCCTGGCAGTCTTGATTGGCAGCCGTAAGAGTATATCATGGTGGCTTATACAACAGATACTTACTTCTTACAGTTCTAGAGGCTGGAGAGTCCAAGATCAAGGTGACAGCCAATTCAGTTTCTAGTGAGGGTCTCTTTCTGGGCTGTGAAGTACACAACTTGCTCACCTTGCTCACGTGGCCTTTCCTCAGTTCCTTACTGTCTTCTGACACCCACCAGTGACCACTGGTGGTCACTGACCCCACCAGGAAGCCCCCATCCTCATGACACAGCTTAACCCTAATGGCCTCCCAAAGGCTCCACATGCCATCACAGTGGGGATGAGGGCTTCCACGTGTGAATTGGGGGTGGGGAAACATTCCAATCCATAATATTGGCTTTGACTTCAGAGATGCCATGGCTGGTGGTGGGTTGAGGGGTGTGTGGAGAAGCCCCATAATGCCAAGACGATTGGAAAATGCTCTCAAAAACACAAGCCACTCTGCTAATTCTCTTTATTCATTCAGTACGTGAGATGGGGATACTAAAGTCCAACCGTGTGTGTGGAGGTGATATGAGTGTGTGTGTAGCCTACGAGTGTGTGCATGGGAGTGAGTGTGTGAGGCTGTGTTTGGGGTGTATGTGTGTGCAATATGGAGCAGCTACTCACGGAGTCATTAAATGCTTCATTCTTTCATGGCGGTGCCCCCTCCAAAAGAACCAGTTTGTACCAAAAGCTTGCTTCCTTTTTTCAAATTCTTTTAAAGATTTTTTTTATTTATTTAGAGCAAGCATAGGCAAGGGAGGGGCAGAGAGAGAGAGAGGGAGAGAGAGAGAGAATCTCCGGCAGACTCCAAGCTGAGCAGGGAGCCCATCATGGGTCTCGATCCCACAACCCCGAGATCGTGACCCAAGCCCATATTAAGAGTTGGATGCTTAGCCTTCTGAGCCACCCACGCGCCCCAAGCATGCTTTCTAGGTACCTGATTGCTGAGATCAATGAGGCTTCCATCAGGGTCCCTCACTTACCTTCCTCACCAGCTCTGCCTCAGACCCTATAACCCAGAAGGCTGATGTCCTCCTGACATACTTAAATACAGCAGGCTGACTTTCTCGTCCCTCACTCCTGCAAACAGACCTGGATATCTTTCGTTTCTCAACTTTTACAGCTCGCCCCTCTTCATGGGAGTGGAGCACACCCTTTCCCTAGCTTCCTGTGGAGGGTGCAGAGTGGGGTCACTACTCTGCCCAAAGGAGATGACCATTTCCCGGAACCCCAAAGTCATGACTGAACTCAATTGCCCAGTGTAGAGAGGTTATGAGTGTTGGAGCTTTGAGGGCTGATTGGGTGACTTTAAATTGCCCATTCATCTCTTCCCAACTCAGGGATTGGAGGTGAATTCTTTAATGTCTCCCAGATGCTGCTCCAATGGAAAGGTCAATACCCATCTCATGGAGTGGTTGAGGAGACTACAGGGATCTGTCATCATGTCCCTGGTGTTTACTGAGCACTTACTATGTGCCAGGTGCTGGTCTAGGTGCTGGGCTCACATAAGGAACTCTGGTGGGGTATACGTTCTAGCAGGATGTAATGTTAACTAGCATAAGATGTCAAACTTTCAAAAGCCGGTGTTCAAGTTTCTAAAAGTACATACTCAGTACCCTCCAGGTGTTAACTCTGTGTGTGTGTGTGCGCGCATAGGGAGGATACCAAGGGATAGACACTGGAGATACTGTGTAACACCATTTATAATTACGTAAAAATACAAATCATGCTGTATAAATATTTTTAACATATAACTGAATAGTAACATTATTAAAACATTTAGCAGAAATACAAACATTAACAACTTCAGGATAACGTTCCCTGGTGAGGCAGAGAACGAAAGAGAGAAAATGAGAGACAGGAGAGTGGGATTTGGAAGTACATGTTTAGCTACATCTGTAATATTTTATTTCTCTGTAAGAAAAACCCTGGGGGCACCTGGGTGGCTCAGTGGGTTAAAGCCTCTACCTTCGGCTCAGATCATGGTCTCAGGGTCCTGGGATCGAGCCCCGCATCGGGCTCTCTGCTCAGTGGGGAGCCTGCTTCCCCCTCTCTCTCTGCCTGCCTCTCTGCTTATTTGTGACCTCTCTCTGTCAAAATAAATAAATAAAATCTTTTTTAAAAATCCATTTCTAAAAAAAAAAAAGAAAGAAAAAAGAAAAACCCTGAAGCAAATATGGCAAAATAATATACTTCCATGGAATATTTTTAGATTTATCATTTCATCTACTAAATCCAATTATGAACAAAGCTGTTATAAACAACTGTGTGCAAGTTTTTGGATGGGTGTAAGTTTTCAGTTCATTTGGGAACCGAATACCAAGAAGCACAATGGCTGGCTCGTATGGAAGGGTCTGTTTAGTTTTGGAAGAAACCAACACTCTTGTCTTTCAAAGAGCCGGCGCCATTTTGCATTCCCACCATTTGCATTCACCAGTGGTGAATGAAAGTTCCTGTTGCTTCTCATCCTTGCCAGCATTTGGTGTTGGCAGTGTTCTGGATTTGGATCATTCCAGTAGGTACATCAGGGTATCTTGTTTTAATTTGTTTTTGTGTGGTAATATATAATGTGGAGGATAGTTTCATAAGCTTTTTTTGCCATCTATGTACCTTCTTTGGGAAGGTCCATCCAGATCTTTTGCCAGTGTTTAAAATCAGCTTGTTTGTTTTCTTACTGTTGAGTGTTAGAGTTCTTTGTATATGTTGGGTAGTAGTCCCTTATCAAATGTGTCTTATGCAGATATGTTCTCCCAGTCAGTAGTTTGTTTTCTCATTCTCTTGACATTGTCATTTGCAGAGCAGAAGTTTTTAATTTTAATGAAGTCTAGGTTACCAATTACTTCTTTTCATGAATGGTGTCTTTAGTGTTGTATCTATAATGCCATTTCCATACCCAAGATCACTTAGGTTTTCTCGTATGTTAATTTGCTCTTCTCTTCTAGTTTCCTAATGTGGAAGCTTAAATCATTGATTTTAGATATGTCTTTTTTCCTAATATATATATATATTTAATACTATAAATTCTCTTCTAAGCACTGTGCTTTCACTGCAGCCCATAGATTTGGGTAAGTCGCATTTTCATTTTCATTTAGTTCAAAATATTTTAAAATTTCTCTGGAGATTTATCACTTGACCCATGTGTTATGTACAAGTGTGTTGTTTAATCTCCCAGTGTTTGGGGATTTTCCAGCGATCTGGTCTGTTATTGATTTCTATCTTAATTCCATTGTGGTCTGAAAGCAGACATTGTATGATTTCTTTTCTTTTAAATTTGTTAAAGTGTGTTTTATGAATATGGTCTATCTTAGTGAATGTTCTTTGTGAGCTTAAGAAGAATATATTTGGCTGTTGTTGGAAGAAGTCTATTAAAGCCCTTAGTGTATTACTTATAGTTTTTTTTTAATTGCTTGTCTGATAATTCAAACATTCCTTCTATATCTGACTCTGGTTCTGATGCTTGTTCAGTCCCTTCAAACTATGTTTTGCCTTTTAGTATGCCTTATAATTAAAAATAAAATTCAAAGATGACGTACAAGGTAAGAGGAACCACTATAAATAGGCCTTTAAAGATATAGTAATAAGCTGGGGTTGAAGTGGGAGGTGTGGGGAACCATTCCTTTGTCCTACGATTAGGTCTCAGCCTTTTTTTTTTTTT
>ML111019.1:28580-55306 GCA_003697995.1 Taxidea taxus jeffersonii
TGATTTCCCCAGAGGTTTCTGTCAAAGGGTTTCTGTTCTGGCAAACTGGGATTCTCTGTATCCTCCTCTGTTTCTCCACTGTCACTTCTCGGATGAATCTAAGAAGAGTTGTGGATTTTTCCGTTTGTTCAGCTTTTTATTTGTTGGGAAGATTTGGCCCCTTCTAAATTCCTTAGTTATCAGACTGGAAACCAAAAGTCTCTTTGTCTTCTTGTCTTCGCTTGGTCTGGGTACCCCAGGAGAGCAGTAACTTCACAGAATGAGTGGAGAAGTGTCCCCTCCTCTTCTACTTTCTGAAAATGATGACGTAAAATTGATGTTACTTCTTTAAATGTTGGAAGAATTCTCCAGTGAAATCATCTGAGACTGAAGATGTCTTTTTCAGAAGCTTTTTAAATTACAAACTCAGTTTCCTTAGTGGTTATATGGCTACTCAAACGGCCTATTTCTATCTTGGTTGAGTTTTCATAGTTTGGGATATTGGAAGGATTGCTCCATTCCTTTTAAGTGGCTGCATTTATGATTATCTGTGTTGTCTTTTTATCTTTGTCAGTCTTGCTAGAAGTTTCTCAATTGTATTGATGTTTGTTGTTTTTTTAAAAAGATTTTATTTATTTATTTTACAGAGAGAGAGGGAGAGAGAGCAAGCAAGCACAGGCAGATGGAGTGGCAGGCAGAGGCAGAGGGAGAAGCAGTCTCCCTGCCAAGCAAGGAGCCTGATGTGGGACTCGATCCCAGGACGCTGGGATCATGACCTGAGTCGAAGGCAGCCGCTTAACCAACTGAGCCACCCAGGCGTCCCTGTATTGATGTTTTTAAAGAACCAATATTCATTTGATCTTTATTGTTTCTCTGTTTGCGATTTCAATGATTTCTGCTCCTACTTTTTTTATTTCCTTCTTTCCACTTACTTTGGGCTTAGGTTTGGTCTTCTTTCTCTAGTTTCTTGAAGTAAGAACTTAGATTGTTTATTTGAGACATTTTCTCTTTTCTACCGTACGAATTTAGTGTTATAAGTTCCCACAGTTCTGCTTTAGCTGCACCCTACATATCTCGATATTATATTTTAATTTTCACTTAAGTTCTATGATTTTTAAGTTTCCTTAGGCATTTCTCTTTGACCCATGGGTTATTTAGAAGCATATTACTTGATTTCCAAGTATTTGAAGATTTTCTTTTTGGTTTTCCACTCACTGAATTTTAACAATTGTCTCGGATATTGTTTTATCTTCATGATAAAGATTATTTGTTCTATTTGTTTATCTGTTCTATTGTTATATTACTAATGCTGAGAACAGGACAATATTATATGCTCCAAAAATAAAGATGAAGGAAGGATGGAAATATTTAACTTAAAGATCAATAAAGACAACACTATTGGAAAAAACAAATGCACCCCATGTCCATCACAGCATTAGTTACAGTAATCAAGCTGTCAACCTAAGTGTCCACTGATCAGCAAATGGATAAAGATATATAAATATATGTACACACACACACACACACACATACGCACGCACACTATGGAATATTACTCAACCATAAAAAAGAATGAAACCTTGCCATTTGTGACAACATGGAGGGACATAGTGGGTATTATGCTAAGTGAAATAAATCAGACAGAGAAAGACAAATATTATATGATTTCACGTATATGTGGGCTCTAAAAACCAAACAGAAAAATAAAAAACAAATAGAAACAATCTCTTAGATGAAGAGAACAAACTGATGGTAGCAAGAGGGGAAAGGATTGGAAGGATGGACAAAATAGATGAAGGGGATTAAGAGGTACAGTTTTCCAGTTATAAATAAGACACGAGGATATAACATCCAGTATAGGGAATAACGTCGATAATATGGTAACAATTTTGTACGGTGACAGATGGTAACTAGACTTATTCTGGTGACTATTCCATAAAGTATATAAATAGCAAAACACTATGTTGGACACCTGAAACTAATGCAGTGTTGTATGTCAGTTACTCTTCAATTAAAAAAATTTTTCAAATTCTCTGCAGGGAGCATGTACTACTTTTATAATCAGGTGAAAGAATTATCAAAGTGGGAGCTACTATTTCTGATCATTTTCACTCCCTCCCCGCAGGCTATAGCAAAATTTGAATTGCTGAAAAAGCTGAAGATGAGAGGCAGGGCTAAAAAGATCCTCAGGAAGTTCCCAGAGCTGACCTGAGCCAGCCTCCCTCGGGCACAGAGGTAAGGACCCTGCAGCCATCACTCTTGCTGGCTGCTGAGATTCCTGCTACAATCCCTCTATCCCGTGCATGTCATGTGATGCGGGTCAATTTCACCCTTCTCACTGCTCAGAGGCCCCTAGGGAGCTCGTGAATTAATGTTCATTCCAGTTCACCATTGGAAATAAAACATCCATCTGCCTGAATCTAGCCATAAAAACTCCTCTAACAATTTAACAATTGTTAAACAATTTTCTTTGAGGAAGCAGTGTTTGTGTTTGCTTTCAGGGCTCATAGTGTGCAAAAGAATAGGAGGGAGCTGAGAAGAGATGCTATAGCCTCTTCAGCATTGGTTTTTGGTTGTTTTTTAAATGTAACCATCTTTTACACCTTTGGTCACAGTCTCTTCATGTGTTTTCAAGGCAGTCTCTTTGACCAGGTGACTAGATGAGACACTGATGGTAACCTCAGCTGCTCAGGGTCACCGAGCTCACCGTTCTCGGGTGTGGACAATTTCCTAAGATGATTAAATATGCTTCTCTATGTTTGAAAAAAGTGCTGAGGACTTGATTTAAAATTATAAAAATATGTTCATTCAACAGAGAGATTACCCAGATCTGGAAATTTGTATTCATCCTTTCCTAGTTTTGAGGTGAAGTGGCTTGCTGGAAGGTTCAGGGATTTCCTAGGGGCCCGGGATCGGGCAAGTATGTACAGAACCTGAGTCCCGGGGATGGTACAGAGCACTCAGGGGACACGTCACCCGCAGTGGGAAGGGAGTGTAGCAACGGATGCCTTCTCCTGGGAGTGGAGCCAAAGAAACCATCAAGATCGATAAGCATAGCCTTAGTGATTTGTGAGCGTCTTAAAGAATAGCCAAGGACAGGAAAATCTGGAAAATAATGACATAACCTGATGGGGGGAAAATGCAGAATCCACATCTCAGGAACAGTTCATATCAGACAAAACAGCTTCTGCCAAAACCGGCCAGAAATAGGACACTGTCATATAAGCCAGTCTGCCCATTTCAAAGTCATTTGAATTCTGCCAATTCCTAGGCACCTGATTTGTTTATCCACTTAATTTTTATTGACATCTACTACTCAGTTAAAGAAAAAAACCACCATGAAATTGCTCCTCCATGGCTCCCTGGTGGGACCACCCTTGCCCAGTGTGGGGACTGCTCACCACCTGTCTCTGCTTCTCGCTTTCTGAAAATGTAAGGATTTTGCTTTCCCAGCCTGTAAATGTCAGGCATGGCCATAACACTTGCTCTGGCCAATGGAATTTGTGCAGAGTGACCCTTTGGGCAGAAGCTTCAGCCAGTACATAATTCACTCCATCTTCTTCCCTCTTCTGTTGTGATTGTGGACATGTGTGCCAAGAGAAAATGAGCCTGGGTCCCACAGTATCCAGAACTTCCCTTGCTCACCTGCATGGCACAGGTGACATGAACAAGAGAAAGCATTTATTGTGCAAAGCTGCCAAGATCTAGACAGCCAAGGTTGTTAAATCTAGACAGTCCTCGCTGGCGTGCCCATGTGCACACGCACATGCACACACACGTGAGTTCCTTTGTGTACAAGAGAGGGACCCCGGCTAGGGTGGTGGGAATGGGAGGTAAGACACAATCTCTGTCTCCAAAGTTTACAGGCTGGTTTGGGAGATAAGATATCTAGACAATGAATAATGATAAGGACACAGAAGTGGATGGGCCGAGAGCAAAATGACAAGGTATTTGTGTCACTGTAGCCCACCGACAAACCCAGCTGATTCCAGGATGAATGCCACGTATCTCCTCCTGTCCCACCCCAGATGCGCTCATTACCCTCTGTGCTCGCTCTCTGCCCCATGAGACGGCCTGCCTCCATTAACAGGCTCCTTTCCCTCTGGCTTCTGACCTGGTTGGGTGGCAGGGAAGGATAGGGTGAAGGTGTGGGAGAAGAACCTGGGAGGGAGGAGACCGAGGCTGGAATATTTATTCCTCTGGCTTCCTTCTCGTCGGGTCACTCAGGCTGGCTACACCCCTAGCTGATGGGCCCAGCTCCTCTTAAAATGATCCTCTCCTCTTGATCATCTCTTTCCAGATTCCCATAATGCCCTCTCCCCTTACCCATTCAGGCCTAGGGGTGAAGAGCCCCACAGTCAGATATTAGCCCCATAGCCTATAGTGTCCCATTTGGTGCCCCTTTTGCCTTTTGTAAATAGTTCTCTCTCTATATATTTTTTTTTGTTAAGGACTTATTAAGTTATGCTACTTTGAGCATGCCATCTGTTTCCTGATAGACCCTGACTAATAGATCTTGCTTTGGAGAGCCATCAGGAAATGATCATGCTTGGTCTAATTATAGGGTCAGCTGGTGAAAGAGGCAGAAAGCTTTAAAAAATGATGAACTCATCATTATTAAATGAATTATTAAATGGCTTTGCTTCTCCCACCCAAACTGGAAGATCCTGCTCTAAAGAATGAAAGGACCAGGGACGCCTGGGTGGCTCAGTTGGTTAAGCAGCTGCCTTCGGCTCAGGTCATGATCCCAGCGTCCTGGGATCGAGTCCCCCATTGGGCTCCTTGCTTGGCAGGGAGCCAGCTTCTCCCTCTGCCTCTGCCTGCCACTCTGTCTGCCTGTGCTCACGCTCTCTCTCCCTCTCTCTCACAAATAAATAAATAAAATCTTTAAAAAAAAAAAAAAGAATGAAAGGACTGGAGGCAAAGCACTGGCCTCTGTGCACCTCTGACAAGCACAAGGGGGCCACTGTAGAACCTTCATGGTACAAGGCCCTTTGCAAGTCCCTGGGCCACAGGAACTAGCTAGGAACCAGGTCATCTCCAAATGGCTTCCCCAGTCCCCCTTCTCTGGCAAATTGACACCAGAATTTCAACCACTATTTTCAAGTTGAATCTGAGGACAGAAACCTCATTTCTGGGTGCCCAAGGACAATTCTAGATCTTTCTTTCAAGTTCCCACGTATGGCATAGAACTGTCTGGAATAGAGATACCAGCTCTTTGCCACAGCCCTACTGACTGGGCGTTCTTCTTTATATGCCCTGGCAAATTCACTGGGGCCTGCTTATCGGTTATTTGGTTGACCGGTTGGCTGGCTAGTTGGTTTTACCTGTGGGAAGCCAAAGAAGCCTTTGAAGAGGCTGGCTTTGAGAGAGTCCTGGGCTCCTTCTCTGTTCCCCACCCCCAGGGACCCCGCTTCTTAGGTGCATCCCACTCTGGGAAAATATCGGAAGAGGTTGGTCTCCGGTGCCCCAGCAATTCTCAAAGCATCTGGAATGAGCAGACGATTGCAGCTGCTGGGGCTGGGCCCAGAGGGGCAGGCTTGCTTAGGCATGCAGGGGTATAACGTTAGAGGAAGTATAGCCAGCAATTTGGAAAATTTAGGAGTTCTTGGGCTGTCACTGGGTTTTTCTGTTTGTCGTCGACTTGCATTATGTATTCTTTCCAGAGCAGGTAGGAGACAGGCAGGACGAAGGGAGGGCATTTCTGGGCGCCAGGTCGGCACATCTGAGCAGCTGAAGACAGAGCGGAGGAGGGGGGCAGGGATTGTTTGGAAGCCCCAGGATCCTGTTTGCTCCTGAGTGCCAGAGGGTGCATGCCAGGGCCTGGAGCCCTACCCAGGAGCAGAGCACAGCCAGAGAGCCTGCATTAATAACTCCTTTGAAATAAAAACACGCTCTTCAGGGCAGCAGAGACTGATTCAGTAGGCAAATAGCAGAGGGCTCCCATTATTATTTTTTTTAATTATTATTTATTATTTTTTTATTTAAGCTTTTTTTTATTTAAACATATAATGTAACCCCACCACCCTCTCCCAACCCCTCTCCCCCCCCCCCCCCTCAGTTTGTTTTATGACGTTAAGAGTCTCTTTTGGTTTATCTCCCTCCCAATCCCATCTTGTTTCATTTTTTCTTTTCCTACCACCTTAACCCCCACCCCCGTTGCATCTCCACTTCCTCATATCAGGGAGATCATGTGATAGTTGTCTTTCTCCAGTTGACTTATTTCGCTAAGCATAATACGCTCTAGTTCCATCCGTGTCGTCGCAAATGGTAAGATTTCATTTCTTTTGATGGCTGCATAGTATTCCATTGTATATATATACCACCTCTTCTTTATCCATTCATCTGTTGATGGACATCTAGGTTCTTTCCATAACTTGGCTATTGTGGACATTGCTTCTATAAACATTCGGGTACACGTGCCCCTTCGGATCACTACGTTTGTATCTTTAGGGTAAATACCCAGTAGTGCAATTGCTGGGTCATAAGGTAGCTCTATTTTCAATTTTTTGAGGAACCTCCATGCTGTTTTCCAGAGTGGTTGCACCAGCTTGCATTCCCACCAACAGTGTAGGAGGGTTCCCCTTTCTCCACATCCTTGCCAGCGTCTGTCATTTCCTGACTTGTTCATTTTAGCCATTCTGACTGGTGTGAGGTGGTATCTCATTGTGGTTTTGATTTGTATTTCCCTGATGCCCAGTGATGTGGAGCACTTTTTCATGTGTCTGTTGGCCATCTGGATGTCTTCTTTGCAGAAATGTCTGTTCATGTCCTCTGCCCATTTCTTGATTGGATTATTTGTTCTTTGGGTGTTGAGTTTGCTGAGCTCTTTATAGATTTTGGATACTAGCCCTTTATCTGATATGTCATTTGCAAATATCTTCTCCCATTCTGTCAGTTGTTTTGGTTTTGTTGACTGTTTCCTTTGCTGTGCAAAAGCTTTTGATCTTGATGAAGTCCCAATAGTTCATTTTTTTCCCTTGCTTCCCTGGCTTGGACCCTGGGATGCACATGTTGGAGGGGGCGAGAAGATGCTAGATTTTCTCCCAGAGATGAGCAGAGAGATTGTAGTTTCTCCACAGAAGTTTGCCAGGAGCCTGGAGCAGCACACACACACACACACACACACACACACACACACACAGGATCGTGCACCATCACACAAGCTCACACACACACATGTTCACTCACCCACTCACATACACACACACAGAATCATGCACAGTCACGCAAGCTCACACACACACATGCACGCACACACACTCACTCCTGATGACCGCATTCTCTCTTAGATATGTCAATACTGTGAATCGAGTGAAACTAGGTCTTTGCTTCGCTGCTCTGACCTATCTTGTTCGTTTTACAGTTGAATTCTCACAAGATTGCTTTATTTCTCAGCATCCAGCTCCCGTGGGGGCCCCACTTGTGGCCCAGAATCCTTTCCATTTCTGAAGCTCCCAAGTGGTTGTGCATGCCTCCTTTCCTGGACATCCAAAACAGAGAGGCATCTTAAATGGCCCAGAGTGTTGATGGTTACTGCCCTCTCAGCGGGAGGTCAGACAACTTCGCATCCTCCGGTTTTCATTCCTCTTGGCTGTAAGGGCCGCTGTTTGCTTTTTACGTGGCGGAATCTCTCTTAGCCAAATTCTGTTTAACCGATGCGGTGGCTAACCTCTGTCTTCTATTCCTACGTAAAGCCACTGCCCACTGCACCCTGGGCCCCGGCTGCTAGCAAGCCTTCCACTGGCATTCCTTTTCGCTTTTTAATTTACCTCCTCACCCCCCGCCATAATAACATCAGATAAGAAGGTTTCTGCTGTGCTGTGCTTGTTTTCAAAAACTGAAAATGTTATCGAGCTGGAGTCCAGTCCAGCCTTAGACAGAATATAAACACCCTGGAGGCCAGACATACCCAAGGCCACAGAGCTCCTCCCACACTGTGTGCTACAGGAGTTCCAGAGAAGGGGCCTTGCATGACCCTGCGTGTGTGCAGAAGGCTTCCTGGAGGAGGTGAGATATCCGACAAGCCCTTGAGCCTTTGCGATGGACTGAATGTTGTCCTCTCCCAAAATCATATGTTGAAATCCTAGCCCCCGGTCCCTTAGAATGGGACCCTACTTAGAAACAGAGTTATTACAGATGTCCCTGGTCATGCTGGAGTAGAGGGGGCCCCTCATCAATAGAGCTGATACTCTTACACAGATGGCAAATCTGAAGATAGAGGCTTCAGGAAAATGCCACGTGACATGGAAGCGAAGACAGGATGATAAGTATCTGAGCCAGGGAAAGCGGAAGACGGCCAGCAAACCGGCCCAGAGCAGGAGAGAGGCCTGCAACAGAGTGTCCCTCACAGGGAGAAAGAAGGAGGGAAGAAGCTCAGGAGGAACCGACGCTGCGAACAGCTTCATCTCGGACTTCTAGCTTCCCGAGCTGGGAGACGACACATTTCCAGCGGGGAAGTCCCACAGCTCGTGGTCTCTTCCCACAGCAGCCTGGCCAGCTAACACGGCCAGAAGGACAGGAAGGAATCTGTGATGTGCAGAAGCAGTAACCCGGCCACCAGTTGTTGCAAATAGTAAGCCTGAGCAAGGCCCCCTGCCACCCGCCCCGCTCCCTCCGCCCCTTGCCGGGCTGTTAAACATGATGCAGCAGTCGGGGGGTGGGGGGGAGGGCAATGTCTTGGAGCCTGATGACATGTCCCCAGAACCTCCAAAACTGAAAAGCAAAGGGAACAGAGACTGAAAAAAGCCAGAACAGAACATGCCGGGATTGTGGGACAACCACGGAGCTGTAACGTACGTGTAATGGGAGGGCCAGAGCAGAAGGGAGAGCCTCTGGGCCTCAGTTCCTGCCCCCAGAATGGGATGAGGTGGCCTCGAGGTGTGCCCTGGGGTTCCAAACCTAACAGGGACCTTTCCAGCTAGCCCCAGGTTGCTCAGCAGGGAGCGGTGGAGACTGAGGGCTGTGGGAACAGGAATCCCCTCGGGCTGAGGACCAGCCCTGGGAGTCCAGGTGCAGCGCCCTGCTGGGCTGGAGTGGCTAATGGGCTTTGTGCTCTTCCTACAGACGTTGAGCTCTGCCAAGATACCAAGCATTCAACAACAGTCAGCAACAGTCCAGCCCTCTCTTGTTGCCCCAGTACCTCGCATCTCCTTCTCACACATATACAAGACATATTTTTGAATGTTTTAATGGCAGTAAACTTGGCCCATTCCCCAAACCTCCAAGGAGAGGTCACAGTTAAACCTCCCATCCAGCCGCCAGCACCCAGGGGAGCCCCCCCATCCCATGTTAGGGATGCATGCGGGGGCAGCCACCCTGATAACAGTCTGGGGGGCAAACGGAGGCACCTGCTTAGCCAGGGTTCAGCTTTGTCCTCACTGCTGGACAGGGCTCCCCTGGGGGGACTCCGAGGCCCAGGTGTTGTGACCCCTGAAGAAGAATCAGGTCAGGATCTGACCCCTGTTCAGGGAGCCAAGCCCAGCCTTTGGACCTAGTGAGGATGGAGACCCCAGAGTCAGGTGGCTGAGGTCCACCATGCAGTGGGAGCCAGTCTGGAAGGCTGCCGGCTTGCAGTCTGACAGACCCTCAAGTTTCCTAAACCCTTCTGTCTGTGCATGAGGCTTAGTTCTTTGGGCTCAGCCTGGAGAGGTGGGAGCAGGTGGGCACTCTCTAGGGGTAAGTGGCACTGGGGTAGGGGTTAGATTCCTAAAGACAAGCTTACCAAGGCCCGGGAGGTCATGCCTGGCCAGCAGGGGAAGACACTGTGGTTAGAGCCATCTGGGATGCAGTGGGCCAGCCGTGTCCAAGCCTCCAGTTCTCCAGCTTGAAGCTGGAGAGAACCTTCCCGGAGCTACCACCAAGTGAGTGGGCTAACAGGAGAAAGTGCTCACTGCCAGCAGAGCACATGCACGTTGGTGTAGCAATGCCTGCCCCCTGCTCAGCACCAGGCATCTGTGTGCCCGAGTTCTGTGTTCAGAGGGACCTGTGCTCAGCTCCCAGCCCCAACAGTCACAAGCTTGGGCAAGTCTGTCCTTCTCTGAGCCTGTTTCCTCATCTGTACAATGGGCATAATTCCAATACCTACACCACAGAACTGGCAGCCTTGCACCATTGTCTCTTACCCCTTCCTGCCTCTCTTTGCTGGGCGGCTGTTTATTGAACAGACCTGGTAAGCCATGCACGGTGGGGATGATTAGAAAGACGCAGTCCTAGCTGGACCACATGTCCATACAGAGAGGGGCAGATAACACACCACAGAGCAGCCAGTCTTCTCTTCAGCAGACACAGCAAAACTCCCCAGCTGCTGTCAGTCTCAGGAGCCCAGAGATCCAGAAATGAGTAAGATACAGTACTCATCCTCGAAATGTCCAGTAATGTCTGATGATGTAATTCCCATCCCCATTAGCTGAGTGCTTCCTGGGGCTTTGCATGCCTTGCTTCATGAGTGATCCTCCTCCCACCCCACCAGGGAAGTCCTGTTAACCCCATTTTACAGACGACAGTTCTGAGGCTTTGAAAGATTCACATGGCCAGGGTCTGAGTGACCGCCACCCAGTGTCCAGAGTGCTCTAACCCAAGCCTGCCCACACTGTCGCAGGAGTTTGGGAATGACTTTTCAGAGCAGTGCGGGTTGTGGTAAAGGAAGAACAGCATCAGAGCTGCTTCTTGGAGGACACGGAGAATCTCCAGCAGGCAAAGCCAAAGGGAAAGAAGTTCCTGGACCCGAAACAGCATATACAAAAAGCATCTAGGTATGAAAGAGTACAGTTACCGGGCGTGTGTGTCATGTGTTTATTCTGGAATCTAAGAGGCTTTCAAGGCAGTAGCACCTTTAGCTGTGAAGGGAGGTGGGGTGAGATCATAAGGAGCTTTGAATAGCAAACTAAGAAGTGGAATTTGGGGGAGCAATAGGGAGCCATTGAAGGTTGCTAAGCAGGGGGAGAGAGCATCTAAAAGATCACAGGCCAAAAGAAGTGAGTCATGCTGTCAGCGTCCTGGGTGATCAGGGAGAAGAGCATGGGTGGGGTGCCCTGAGTAGGTTCCTGGAGGTAGGGTGCTCTGTCGGTAAGGAGGATCCAACAAGGCCCAACACCCCAGTGAAGGCAGTAGGTTGAGGGAGAAGAATTAAGCCATGAACAGAAAACATGAAACCTGAAGTATGTTAGATTCAGCCCAGATTTTCCCTGCACCCACTTCAGTACAGGGAGCTAAAAGAGAAACAGCTAAGCAGCGTATGATTTATTGAGCTAAGTCCCTATCTCTCTCGGGCTCTCTAGCTCTGACTTTCCCACTATATTTAGATGTTCCACAATTCTCCTCTCCCCAGGCATTCTCCACATACCCACCCTCACAAGAATGAGCCCGTTTCCTGCCCCACATCCACTGTCAACCCCACTCAGCTGCCTGTGTCACCCCGAGGCTCAGGTTCCAACAGGAGTCTCAGGGACTCCAGGTGTCACCACCCCCTCTTCTCCCTAGGTCTTGATTCCACAAAGAACCATCCAGAGCCTGGTGTTATTCTCCTACTGAAGAAAGGAAAAGCCTGAATTCTTTCTTTGGCTGGGTTTTTCACCATGACTGGTTTTCATTAACTTCTCAAGTGGAAAATAAATTCTACCCAGTGGAAAGTTGCCACTTATGTGCAGGGAGTCATTGTTCGCTGAATATGTTTTACTGCAAATGACCCAAGCCCCCAGTTTGCCGGGGCTCGGGCCAGGGCCCTGAGGGAGTATGCTTTGGAAACCTTCATGGCAGTCCTTGTTGGAGGAGCCAGTGGCTGGTCACCTCTTGTTAAACCTTCCGGGTTGAGGAAGTCTGAGAAACTTGGGCGTCTGCTGTGCACTGCCCGCCCAGTCTGCCCAGCTTGGACCCCCTCCTCAGCCTCTTGCTTTCAGCCCAAGTCGTAAGTGGCCTGGCGGAGAAGCTTCTCAAAGCCTCCTCTGCCTCCTAGCTTCACCTCACCCCAGAGCTAAAAACCGGGGGAAAAGAGAAAACCAAACCAGGAAAGGAGCCCAGCCCATGCAACTCCAAACCATGCAGCTTTGTGGGACCCGAAGGGGCCCTCCTGGGCACAGTTCTCCATGTAAGGAGCCAACGCCATAGGGGCTGAGACCAAGACCTGCCTGGGCTCACAGGCCAGTCTCAGGGCATTGAGTGGCAGTCTCAGACACAAGTAAGAAGAATACAGGCAGGAAGTGGAGACTGAGAAAGGAAGTGAGGAGACCAGAAATGGTGAGAGAACGGGGTACAGAGAGACCGGAAGTGGAGGGACTTGGCCAGCGGAAGTGGCTGTGGCCAGCAGGGGCCAATGTTGTTCAACGTTCCTTTGCCAGCTGGGTTCCCCATGCAAGGGGACAGAGAGGGTTCATGTCTGTACCAGGAAAAATTCAAGCCTGGAGATAATTTAAGCTTCCATGGGACTCTGCCAGCCATCTCCAGGGTTTTGTCAAATTTTCCACCTACTCCCTTTGCATGTGGAAGCTCAGCCTCCATCTTAGAAATCCCGTGCTCAACGAGGGCCTTTTTCCACTTTCTTGGTTATTCAGGAGGGCTTGTGGATGAAGATGGGTGGGATAAAGGGTTTAGGAACTGGCTAGAGCTAACCCCTCTCCCCTGCCTGCCATCCACCCTCCACATACACACACTTCTGTGCAGGGGGCACTTCTTGGGATGGAGGCAGAGAATCAGGGATTGGAATGTCCTGCTTTGACCCCCAGAAAAACATCAGGCATCCAGAGAGGACACAAACTCCACTGCTAGGATTTTTTCCCTACTTTATTGGGTAAATACAGAACCAAATTACATAATATATAAAATACTATAGGTAAAGATATACTTAAATTCTCTCCTTCCAATCCCTCTCTTCTGAGGATTACTGTTTAGACGTGTATCATTGATTTTTTTTTAATGCCCTTATTGATCTACTGGCTTTTTTCTCCCCAGGCAAAACTAGGACACATATTTCTAAACTTGCTTTTTAAAAAAATTTAGCACTCCATCCGGGGTATTGTTCCAGCTCATGGGATAGGGCCCTGACTTCTTCTTTTTTAACAGCTGCATTGCAGCCCATTGTGCGGATGTACCATTGTCTTAATCCATTCAAGCTGCTATCACAAAAATAGCATAGACTGGTGGCTTATAAACAATAGAAATTTATTTCTCACAGTTCTGGAGGCTGGGAAGTCCAAGATCATGGTGCTGGCAGGTTCAGTATCTGGCGAACCCCTTCTTCCGTGTTCAGAGATGCCTGTCTTCTCGCTGTCACCTCACATGGTAGAAGGGGCAGTGCAGCTCTGTGTGGTCTCTTTTATGAGCACTAACACCGTTAGTATGAGTACTAATACGGGGGACCCCATATTAGCGTTAATTACGTCCTGATGTAGTCACCTCTCAAAAGTCCTACCCCATCATATCATTACATTAGAGGTTCGTTTTCAACAGATGAGTTTTGGGGACACAACAGTTCATCGCATAAGGATGAATGATTAACCATGATTTTATTAACCAGTCTCCTGGTGGTGGACATTTAGGTTGTCCCCAAGTGGGCTTTAGTTGGTCTTGTTGGTTTGGTTTGGTTTTGCTGTCATTAGGAACAGCCCTGTGATGGGCGAGGTGCCCTCCCCTGGGGGTCCGACTGCCCCCTGGGGCCTGGGGGTGGCTTACTGAGCCAGAGGAAATGTGTATTTAAGTTAGAGGCACGCTGCCAGAGAGCGTCTCAAAAAGATCTTGCGATTCACACTCCTTCAGAATCATCTTCAACCCCAAAACCAAAGGGTGATAATTTCTCAGGGAAAGCCTTTTTTTCTATTTTGTTTCACTTTTAGGTAAAACATGTGAAACTACTTAGTAAGCTCTATGGTATTTACAGTCAGATGCCAGCCAGGGATGACCTGCTCCCCATATTATCCGTGATAGGGTTTCCCATCCCCATTCTGCAGATTTTCCCAAGTCAGGGCCCAGCCAGGCTTTCCGGGAGTTCTTGGAGGGAGGGAGGGAGTGATGGCAGTTTTAGGGTCACCTCCAATTCCTCACTCTGAGCAACCCTGAAATCATTTTATTTGGGATTATTTTGTAATCTCATGCATGCTCTTCTGTCCCATGCCTCATTTAGTCACACTGGGACTGAGCCGTTTCTATAGCACACATGCACACGCGCGTGCACACACACACACGCACCCCTCACACATCCTTATTCGTATGTGTACAGACTACCGAAACCTTGGGAGAACCAGAAGGATTTACATCTTAGGATACACAGAAATGCCGTTTCAAAGTTTAATACGCCTACTAGTAAAACTTGCCCCAAACAATTTTGAAATGAGGGCTCTGGTCCTCTGATTTTTACTTGACCCATCCCCTTCTCCCCGTATTTCTGCTTGCTCTCAGAAAAACAACTGCCCCCCCAAAATAACAAAACCACCCTTTCTAATACACCAAAATTCAGTTCTTGCCAGTCTCTGCTCCTCCGTTTTGCAGCAGTAGGACAAGAGAGGGGTCTTTCAGACAATGGGACCCACCCTCCTTAGAAAGGGGACATGGTGAGTAGTACCATATTCAGCCTTTGCCACACTAAACAGGTTCACTCTTTTAATCTACCCTCTGCCCTGGGCAGAGTGCTCTTTAAAAAACATAAATCAGGGGCACCTGGGTGGCTCAGGGGATTAAGGCCTCTGCCTTCGGCTCGGGTCATGATCTCAGGATCCTGGGATCGAGTCCCGCATCGGGCTCTCTGCTCAGCAGGGAGCCTGCTTCCTCCTCTCTCTCTGCCTGCCTCTCTGCCCACTTGTGATCTCTGTCTGTCAAATAAATAAATAAAAAATATTTAAAAAAGAAAAAAAAACATAAATCAGATTATAGCACAGCCCTGCTCCATCCCTGCTAGTGCCATTAGAATAGAATCCAGGGGCACGTGGGTGGCTCAGTTGGCCAAGTGAATGCCTTTGGCTCAGGTCATGATCCCAGGGTCTTGGGATGGAGCCCCACAGTGGGCTCCCTGCTCAGCAGGGAGCCTGCTTCTCCCTCTCTCTCTCTCGGCCTGCTTCTCCCCTTGCTTGTGTTCTTTCTCTGTAAAATAAATAAATAAAATCTTTTTTTTTTTTTTTAAGAATAGAATCCAAACCCCTTTACAGGCCCATACCTGCACCCTTTCCTGAGTCTTTCTCGTGCACACACAGCCAGTTCTGCTCTCAGCTCTCCCTCCCTCTCCCTGCTTATAACAGACACAGGATGTCAGTGTGGGTTAGGAGGAGTCCATGTAAGCAAGGCCACTTGGTCCCCTTCGGCCCCTCTGCCCAGCCCTTGTCGGGGCACACTGGATATCCTCTCCTGGGGGTAGGGAACTGGCTTGGATTGAGCACAGTCTTCCGGATCTTCTGCTCCATACTCAAACCCTGGCTTTCAGACCCTGAACTCTTGTTCTGGGCAGGGTGTTGGGATGGTCCTTCCTCAGGGTGATGACGGTCCCAAGGCCCAAAGTAGGGGAGGGGCACAGGACGACAGGAACCAGGAGACTAGAACATTGTAATGAAGATAATCAGCTCATGTTCTCTTAGCAGAGATGCTCTCGAAGGACAGCAGCTTCTTTCCAGGGAATACTGTTCAGTTCTTGCATAGGGAGGGGTGGGGAGGAGGTGGGCACAAGGGGCATGCCTGAGGGGCGAGGGCAGTTTCTAGCCAGCTTCACACTCGGCTTGCACTGAGAGGGATGTGGCTGTGGAGAGCAGAGGTGGGATGGCTCAAGCTAAGGAAGATGTTCTTAGAGACTGTAGATTAGAAAAAAGAGGAAATGTGAAGCAAGGAAGAGAAACTTCAAGGACAGAAGAAAGATGTTGCAAGGGGATTTCTATAACATTTTGCTGTATCGTGACATCTCAGCTTCTCTCTGGGCAACTGGGGCAGTGCCCTCATGGCCTCCCATGGTGCCCCTCCAAAGCATTCTCCACACACTGACAGTGACTGATTTGAAAGGCAACTTTGATTGTCCCCTTTCTGTCTAAAACCTTTGGTGGCTCCCCATGGCCCTCAGAACACAGCCCAATCTTTCAAGTAGCCGCGAGACACTTCGTGGAGAGGCAACCTCTCTCTCTCCCCTCACCTTCCACTCTGCACTTGGAGAAGCGAGCAGTTATCCTTTCCACCTCCCCGGCCCTCCCTGTGCCAGGGGCTCCCTCACCACTGGGCCTTTGCACAGCCACAGGCCCACTGAACTCCCTGCCTTTTCCTCCATGAGCTTTTCTAATCCTCACAACCACCCTAAGAGGAAGGAATCTTTATCCTAGTTTCAGAGAGGAGACTGAGTCTTGGAGCACGGAAGTCCCCTATCAAGGTGATATGGTTTTAAAAGCAGCAGAGTCAGATTTTAAAACCAGCCCAGTCTGCTGTCTGTGCTCTGCCTAGCACATCACTGCTCCCAGGGCCGGCATTCTCAACATGCGTGATATGAACAGATGATACGTCTTTATAGGACAGGATCTTCTTAGTTCAGTCCTTGGGCCACCGTACATAACCCTGATGCAGGTAGTATTGCTGGTGGGAGGAATCAAGAAGGTTCTAATGTGTGAATCCATTTATATGAGGTCCCTAGGGGAGTCAGATTCATAGAGACAGAAAGAATGGTTATTCCCAGGGTTGGGGTTGGGGGGGTTGGGGGGAGTAATGTCTCAGATGAGAGCTTCAGTTTTGCAGAATGGAAGTTCTGGGGACGTACAGTGGATTAAAGGCTGCCCAGCAGTGTGAATATACCGAATGCCACTGAACTATACACTTAAAAATAATTAAGATGTTAAATTTTGTGAGTCCATTTTATCACAATTTTAAAAACCTTTTAAAATCACATAATAAAAGTTACCAAGTTCATGGAAAAAGTGCTGGGACCTACCACTCAAAAATTTGGTGAATTACACATTTAAAAGAGAGGAACCTAAGAAAAATGGTAGCATGGTCTTACATATCTATGGTTTAAAAAATTCATAAATACTAAAGAAATAAAGAAATAAAATACCTCACTTTGAAGGAGAAAAAGAAACATCCAGAATGGAGGTTCACAAACTTCTTCGTTTCCAAATCTCTTTACATTTTTAAACAGTCAGAACCCCCAACAGTCAGAACCCCCAAAGAACTTATATTTATATATTTTTTCTATCAATATTTTCCACATTCAAAATGAAAACTGAGAAACATTTAGCAAACTAGAACACACCAGCACATTCCTCCAGCCATCAGGTGATGATGTCATCACATGTCCTAGAGCTTCTGGAAAACTCCACGACACACTGATGAGAGAATGAAAGGGGAAAAGGCAAATAACTTCAAAAAATTCTGAAAAAAAAAAAAAGTCAAGATATTCTGGTATGAAAATGGTTTTTGTGGATCTCCTGAAAGTGTCCTACAGACTTGCAAACATTCCCAGATCACACTTGGAAGATTTATGATCTCTTCTAGAACGAAGGGAGGGTTTTTAGTGGGGCCAGTGGAGAGGATGGGAAAGGGGGAGGTGAGGTTATCCCGATGGGGAGTGAGGCACCGTGAGGAAGGACCCGTGAGGAGTTACAGGGAGGCTGACAGCTGCAGAGACTACCAAGGGCTCCCCTCAGCCGTGCCCACATGACCTGGGAACAGGGTTCTCCTGCCGCTCAGCCGCTGGATGCCAGGCTGCCCACACTCAGCTGCTCCCTGAGAGTACACCTCCCCGACCTTCGCGGGGGATCCGGGAGGCCTCCAGCATCCCTGCCCCGCCCCCGGATATTCCCACATTTGCCGCAGAAAGGAGCCCTGTCTGAAAGTGGCTTTGCCCCCTACCAAGTCCGCAATGGCAAAGCCTTGCCCTGCGATGCTCCGGCAGATCCCACACCAGCGGCAGCCAGTTTAATAAGGCTTATTTAAAAACAAAAACAAATCAGCTTATTGTCCGTGTGAAATGAGTTGTGTTCGGCCTTAATCCCCTGTGGTCAGCGGGCACTCTCGGGGGCTATACCAGCTGTCCCGGTCCCCGCAGACCGCCTTAGGGAAGGTTGCGTCCTCTTTTTAATGACAAGCAGCAGAAATCCAGTAATGCATTCAGTGCAGTGAAAACTTAATCCCAAATATCATTTTTACTCAGATGAGGAAAGTTTACTCGCTGAAGATTCAATTGGATAAACACCGCCTCCGAATTGAGGTCATCCATTTACTTAATTGTCACATTGCACCTTCTTGTGACGGCTTCTGACCAACACGCAGGTCAAGCTCTCTGCGGGGTTTTATCCCTCTGATGTTCTGGCCTCTTCCTGGTAAGTGAAGCCTGGACGGGGAAGGGATTGGCAATGTGCCCCCGCTGATGGCAAGCAGAGCGCCCTGCACAGGTGGAAATTTATGGGTCAGGAGGGGTCACAGGCATGGGGGCATCCAATGGCATGCCCCTTTGGGAATGCTGGGATCCTGGAGGAGCCTCTTATGCAGGGTGCTCTGGGGCCACCTGGGGGAGGTGGTGACAGGGCTGTGAAGCATGACAGGAGGGGCCCTGCCCTGCAGAATGGGCACCGTATGAGGGCTCTCCAGAAACAGAACCAATAGGAAGTACCTGGAGAGAGAGGTTCATTATTATAAGAAGTTGGCTCACAGGATGATGAAGGCTGAGGAAATCCCAAGATTTGTAAGTTGAGTGGGCAAGCTGGAGACCACAGAAGCCAAAGGTGGAGTCCAAGCTGGAAGGCCTGAGATCCAAGAGAACCAATGGTGTAAGTTTCAGTCTAAAGGCTGACGGGCTCAAGACCCAGGAAGAGTCAGTGTTTCAGTTTGAATCTGAAGACAGGAAAATGCAGCTATCCCAGTTTGATGGCACTCAGGCAGGAGGAATTCTCTCTTACGGGGTAGGGTCAACCTTTTTGTTCTATTCATGTCTTCAGCTGATTGGGTAAGGCTCATCAATATGGGTCCTTGCTTCACTTCGGCTACTGATTTAAATATATTAATCTCATCCAAATACATCCTCACAGAAACACCCAGAATGATGTTTGACCTGACCACCCTGTGGCCCAGTCTATTGGATACATAAAATTAACTATCGCAGGCACTCAAAGGAAAAGAGAAAAAGGTTTTCTCTGAATCAAGAGGGATATGGTGGTGCCCACTCTGAACTATAGGAGAGCTGAAAATCGGGTGCCCCATCTCAGACTGATGGTGTTTCTGAGGCGGGCTTTCCTGAGTCCTGCAGTCATGGGGGTCATGACGTGAAGCAAAGCTAACTCTATAGGGCCTCCAGAGCCTAGGCCATTAGAAGGCCAGACCTCTGGGCAGCCATTACCACGCTCCGCCCTGGGATCAAGGAGGACCTGCCCCAGCTGCCAGGCTTTCAAGACCAGGCAATGTTTTTGAGCAAAGTGTTCCCACTCCTCGTTACATCTCTATGGCTTTATTGATTAGTTCTGAGTCTCCAGACAACCGTGAGAGCAAAGGACATTCACCAAGAGGAAAAGGAAGGAATGAGAATTCCGAGAACCTGCTTGGAACCAGGTACCAGGAAACACTTTGCAAGTGTCTCATTTAACAGCTGAAGAAGGTCATGGAGTCTCCCCCTGTAATTAACTATGATTAATGGTTAATCAGCATTACTGAGTACCTAGGATAAGCCTGATCCTGTGCTCTGTCGTCTTAACACATTTAATCTGTTAATCACGTTAATTAGAATAACCCCAAAGGTAGGGACCATTATCCTTCCCATTCTACAGATGAAGTAAGTGAGGCACACAAGCGTGAACTGACATGGGGTCATCCAGTTACTGAGGGGTAGAGCTGGGATTTGAATCCAGATAGTCCCTCCAGAATTAACCACTCCACGATATCCCCTCCTCCCATAAGTGGGGTCCTCACACAGGGTCCCTCAGGTTTGAATTATACACTGGGCTCCCGGGGAACAAACAGAGGGACATGGCTGGGTGCTGGCCTGTGGGCAGAGCTGAGTGGAGTGAAAAGCAGACTTCCTGAGGGATAAGGAGGAGCAGAGCAGCCTGCCATCCTGGAGCCCTCTGGCCCCCACATTCCTCTTGCTGCGGCCACAGGCAGCCTCTGGAAGAGGATCACTAGAAAATGAGGAGAAAACCAGAAGCCACTTAAGCTAGGTTAAGGGGGCAGTGGCAGCTCTGACTGAGGGCAGGGGCATGGGCACTCTGCCTGCAGGAAAAGGAACAGGTGGGCAGGAAGCTGTTTCCTATCTGAGGGTCCACTAGCCTCCCGTGCTCCACTCCACTCTCCCCTGGTGCGTCTGTAAAGGCCGTGGTGCAGGGACTCTGTCTTCTTTCAACACACAGCAGACAGTCCCTCAGCCCAGCGGCCCCTCTGCTCCAGACAGCTACTACGATGCTTCTCGAGCCAGCTTTGTCCCTGAGGAAAACAGCTCAGTCTGCTCTTCAAGTCCAAAGCAAGTGCTGAATTTTAATTCTGGATTTAATTCCATGTGGGTTGAGCCAGGAGCCATCCGGAGGCAGATTAGCAGCCCTGATGTGCAGCCTCTGGTCTTCGGGAAAAGTGACACAAGCCGCCACCCACAAAGCCTGGCCCCCGTGGAGGTCTCCCTAGGACTCAGGTAGCGATTTTAGGGAATGACCCCTCTGGGCCAGTTTAATGTATTTTGCAGATCACTCTGCCCACTTAGGAGCAGGACTCAGCAACATGAGGGGGAGGTAGCCAGAGAGGAAGGACACAGCAGAAATAAGAGGTAAAAGACCAATGGCCCTGGCTTCCTAAAGGGGGAGGTTTTTCTCCTCAGGGCCCCTGCTGGGCACCAGCATATGCCCAAAGTAGAAGAGCAGAAGGGGGTTGAGAAATTAGGGCTTGTGTTAGTCAGGGTTCTCTGGAAAAACAGAACCAACAGGAGTTATATAGAGATAAATAGATAGATATAATCTTAAAGATCTGAAACCCGGGAGAGCTGATGGTGAAAGTTCCGGGCCAAAAGCCAGCAGGCTCGAGACCCCAGAAGAGCTAATGTTTCAGTTTTGGTCAGGAAAATGCAGGAGGAATTTTCTCTTTCTTGCAGGAGGGCGAGCATTTTGTTCTATTTGGACCTTCAACTGATTGGATGAGGCCCACCCACCTGAGGGAGGGCAATCTGCTTTATTCGGTCCATGGATTCAAATACTAATCTCATCCAAAACCATACTCACAGACACACCCAGAATAATGTTTGACCAAATACCTGAGTCTAGTCAGGCAGACACATAAAATTAACCAACATAGGGCTCAGGGTAACAAAGGAGAGGATACATGGCATGAAAACACCTAAGTGCTAAGTGAGAGAAGTCCCTTTGACCCAGGAAAAGACCTAATTGTCTTAACAGTTGCTCCAGCCTGAGGCCAGAGCAGGTGCAAAGCCAAATGGCGCTGAGTGAAGAGGAGCCTGGGAGGGTCCTGAGGGAGGACAAAATATGTACAACCTGGGCCATAATTAATCACCAAATAATTAATATGTAAATTCAATTACCTTCTATTTTCTAAACAAAACTATGCTGAAACCTCTCTTTAGGGACAAACATGGTATGGCAAATCATTCATTCAACTCTTCTAAGAATTCCAACCCATTTGTGGGGTGATATCATTTTTTCCTTTGTTCTGGCTGCCACCAGCTAGAAGGCCCCTGTCTGAGCCACAGTTGCCTATAGGGTCTGCCTCACCTCTTCCAAGGGCACCCCCATTAGAGTGATGCTTACTGGGTCCCTGGCCCCTGGGGTGCTGTCACAGTCTGGGCTGCACAGGTCCTACCCATACATCATGGCCGGGAACACCCCCACACCAACCACGTGGTCTGAATGCAGATAGTCCTGCCCCCGGCTTCATGGCGCTTACCAATGCTGGCTGGTCTGGAGCGGTGGCAGGTGTGGCACTCACCCTTGCTGCCCCATTTGCTCGATGCCACCAAAGGCTGCCAGCACCTTCTGCAGCATCCTGGTCTGCCCTGGAAACCTCTTCTGGGCTGCCAGGGCCAGTGTCATTTGTTGGCATAGAGTCTCATCAGCTAATACATTTTGGCATCGTGTATGAGAGGATTTCAGTATGTTCATCACAGTGAGACTTCCCCACTCTGTCCTCATCAAATCACAACCCTAAGTCAGAAAGGACCTATGGGGCATAACGAAGAGGGTGGTGATAGAAAGGGACCCCGTAGGAGGGGTTTCCCTAGCTCCTGGCTAGACAGGAGCTGCTGAGTGGGGGCAGTCCAGGAATCTAGAGCAAAGGCCCCCCCAATGTCCACTGTGGAGATAAGGAATGAAATGCAAAGAGAAGCTAGAAGTACAGGTCTATTTTGAAAATCTAGACTCCATGCACTTAACCACCGGGAAGAATTAAGGAGAGAGTGCTGGCCATACATACCATGTACCATGCACCATACCAGGCTGGGCCCCATGGAAAGCATTCCTCTAATAGTTTACTCTATAGTTCTGAAAACAAGCAAACAACTCTTTAAAGAACATTATTAGCTCATATCTCACAAGAGGATGGTAAAGCCCAGAGTTTAAATTTATTTATTCATTCATCTCACAGATAAACATACCAAGTACTGTGCCAAGCACTAGGTATAACTGATCCAAACAGACCCCAACAGCCTTCATGGAGTTTACAGTCTGATGGGCATTAAGGAAATGAACCCACAAATAAATATATGATTACATATCACCACAAAATATAATCAAGGAAGGGCCAAGAGAGCCATAAGAGAGAATGACATGGGAGACCCAATATAGACCAACCATTCAGGGAAAGCTGCCTTCTGGAGGAGCCTACAACCACCCAGCCAGTAGCAGAATCAAGATTCTAACCTAAAGCCTATTCTCCCCACCAGTTCCCATCATTAAGCAAATGGGGCCAGAGGGACCCATCAATTGCTCCTTTCATGGTCTACATATCTTGGAAGTATGTGGGGCCACGGGGCCCAAGGTTACCACTTCTGCATTCCTACCTCTTATCTTCCCTCCCACCTTCAGTGCAAGGGATGGAGATAGGTCAAACACAAGAGGCTGTTGATGGGACCATCTAGAAAATGCTGAGCGGTAGCAAGATGCCTTGAGGCCTAGATTCCATTCCTAACTTTATTGCCTGCTGAAGATGAGACTGAGATGTTCTGTGATAAGCCAACTGTAAGGGGTCACACAGTGATGATTGTTGCCTTTTACTAAGCACCTACCACATGTCAGGAGCTGAATAGCTACTTTGAAGGAGCAGTGTCATCCGGTTGATTGCATGACCAGCCTGTTTTTCACTCCTCCCTGCTCCCACACTTGCCACAGATTCACTGTGGGCAGACTGCTTCCCACGCCTGTCCCTGGGTTCAGCCTGGGACTTAATTTAGTCATGGGATGTTAGTAGTAGATGAGGTGCAAGCAAGGGCCTGAAATGTGCTTGAGCAATCTTATCTTGTGTCTCTACCACTGTTACGAGAAGAGATTTCACCCCCACCCCGACCTGCCCCCAGGCAGCTGCTGTCGGCTAAGCCCACAGTAGGATTCACGGAGTAGAGTCAGCCAGACCCAAAGCCAAGCTGCCCAGTGCACCCAGTTACAACAACTGGCCTGGCTGGCCCTTGGAAACATGAGAAATATATTTTATTGTGCATGTCACTGAGATATAGTGGTTGATTGTTACACAGCAGAAGCTAGCTGATACAGCATTTCTATGGAATAAGTATGATTCTCTACCATTTTACGAATGAAGACACTAGCATTGAGGCTTATACATTGGCCCATGTCATAAAATCAACAAGTGGCAGAGTTGGGGGTTAAATCTTGGGCTTTCTGGCGTTAAAGTCCAAAATATAGGTACTGGTGCTGCTCCAGTAGAGCCCTGCAGGGACACACACTTGTGATGACATAGGTTCAGATGAAATGTAACTGCCAATTGGCCAATGAAGCCTGGAATGGTCCAGTGCACAAGCTAATTCCGGTTGTTTTGTAAACTTATCCGTGATGCTGCCCCGCAGTTCATGTATGTGAATTTTTCCTCCTGTAACAGCATTACAGTATTATAATTAGCTAGAGATCAAGAGCAATTTTAACTTTTTTATTTTACTTTTATTTTTTATTTTATTATTAGGTTTTTTTTGTTTGTTTTTGTTGTTGTTTTTTGTTTTTTTAAGAGAGAAAGCACATGAGCAGGAAGGTGAAGGAACAGAAGGACAGGGAGTGAGAATCTTAGGCAGGCTCCACACCCAGTGTAGAGCCCCACAAGGAGCTCGATCTCATGACCCTGAGATCACGTCCTGAGCCAAACCAAGAGCCGGACACTTAACCAACTGAGCCACCCAGGTGCCCGGGAGCAATTTTTAGACTAAAACTCCAGTGGTTGTGTGGGAAAGAAAGAAAGAGAAGTGGAGGAAACAGATAATATTTAAGAAGATGAAAATCCCAAGGAGGAAAAGAATAAAAATGAGAGTAATTGTTCGTCAGGGGAGCTGGAATGGAGCTGTCCCCCGAGGCGGGACGTCAGGGAGGAAGCTCTGCAGAACTAATCAGACAGGTGGCGACAGTGACTTGATTCAGGGGGATAAGAATTAAATGAGCACCCGGAGAATGAGAGCAGATGTTATGACCCAAGTGCCCTAAAGCCACGTGGCCAAGAGAGTGGACAAGTAAGCCAACTCAAGTTCAGTGGACTCTTCCAAATCCTTTCCTCCCATCCGAAGCTCTGAGCCACAAACTCTGGGTCTGAGCCAGTTTCCAGTTAACTTGGCCCTTCTTGCCTCTTCTCTTGCCCCGGAGAGAGGGCCACCAGTAGAGGCCTGTGTCCTTACAGCCGGAAGGCTGGCTCCCAGGTGAGGGCTCCTCATTCCCCAACCCCCACCTCCCTGAGCTCAGCCATGCAAGCTGGGCCCGGGTGTCTTCCCTTCCAGCTGGGCCTGCACCCATCACAGGTGGGTGAAGTCCTGCAGACCTGGGTGGAGGCCAGAAAGTTTCTGGAGAGGCTTCTGCTTTTAATAGAGGCCGCACTGGGTTGGTGACAGGAGTGGAGAAACATCAGGAATAGGAATCCGGGGTTTGCTTTGGGTCCGAGTTGGGCTCGCATCTTTAGCGTGTGAGCTGAAAGCCAGGAAGGGGGTTGATCTGTCTGCCAGAGGTTGTACCAACCCTGCCCCCTTCACCCCTCCAAGCTCAGTTCTCAAAGAAGGCCTGGGAACAGGATCCGATGCCCTTGACATGGGTCAGGCTGTCTCTGGGGGCAGCCAGGTGTCTGCTTCCTAACCTCAGAAAACTCAGGCATGGACATGAGGAAAATAAAGGACAACTGTATGGGTCACTGAAATGCACCATGACCCCAGGCTCCTTGCCTCCCACGTCCCTAGACTTGGCTCCAGAAGCCAGTTCCACCAGGGGTGGGGCATGCCTTTTGCTGCCGAACCATCTGGGTCACAGCTCTGTGAAGTGTTTGTTTCTGAGCAGGCTGACTTAAGCAGTGACTAAGCTCGAAAGTCATAAAAGCTGGTCATAAACTTGTCAGTGAGGCTGTCAGCCAGGCCAGGATGCAGACCTTGGGTATCTTTGCAGCTGGGCAAGGCCCCTAGCTTCCCCCTCCTCTGAGCTCCCCGCACAGTCCCTGCCTGGGACGTGCCCAGACCCACAGAGCTCTCCAGGTTCTGTCTGCTGGGCCATGGTGGTCCAACTGGTGTCCATCTTGGACAGAGGGCAGGGCTGAGCCTGGGCAAAAAGAGGGGCCAAGATCAGTGTGACCAAATGACCTGGGCTCAGGCCTTCTCTGAAGACTGATGGGCAAGAAGTTCCAGGATAGAAGGAACAGGGTGTCTCCCTAGGGATTGCCATCTCAGCTCGTTGCCACAACTTCTGCTCCCTGTGGATGGTTTCCACCAACAGTGGCCACAAAACCCACAGTCTGAAGAGCCGGACCTCAGCTAAGCTTGGCTCAGCTCCGCCGTGTGGCTGGGGCAGGAAACATCATCTCTGTGAGCCTCAATTTTACGCAGTTATAAAATGGGAATGACCCTCTCACCTGCCCTGCCTGCCCCCTGGGCATCCGGCAAGGCTCACAGGGAAGAACATATTCAGAGGATTTGGAGAAGGGCAAAGTGCCACGGAACAGAGAAGAATCACAAGTCTCTGAATTCAGCCCTCGGACCTTTACCAAGGGCCAGCTTCACCCCAGACAGTATCTGGGCCCTGGAGACGCAGAGAGGAGAGAGAGCTACCGTTCCTGCCCTCTTCAGGCCTAGCCCTCAGCTGGATCTTGGAGGAGACGGAAGTGTACACTAGTAGCAGCACCAGCAACAATAATATGGCTCATCCACTGGGTGCTTAGCCGAGTACTTCATATACCTTCAGTCCTCGACTAGTGACGCAGGATGTGCATTGTTATTTTCGTTTTGCTGAAGTCATTTGCCCAAGGTCACTCAGCTAAGAAGGAGTAAGTTGTCTGACTTTAAAATTTGTCCTGGCTCTGTGCACGTGTGTCCGTCTAAGGGTCCACCTTTTCTAGAAGTTTCTAGCAAGCACATTTTACCTAGTGTTTCCGTTTACAGCTTTTTGCAGCAGCCCAACTGGCTATGTATGTTAATACAGACTGGCCTCCTTTTCCTGCCATGAAATCCTGAGCAAGTTCACACTTGATCACACTCCAGTGGCCTCTGGGAGCATAGTGACACTCACACTGAGGCGCTTTCATGGGGAAGAAAGAGAAGATGCTGCATTACGAAGCACCTGGTTTCTGGAAAGTCCTCTCCACCTTCTCTCCCCCTTTCCTCCTGCCTGCCTTCCTGCCTTCTCTCCTCCACA
>ML111020.1:0-18242 GCA_003697995.1 Taxidea taxus jeffersonii
TTTCTTCATATAACTGTTATAGTCACTGCTGGACCTCAACTGGGGCTTTTGGTAAACTTTTTCTGTAAAGGGTCAGATAGTAAATATTTTGAACTTTGCAATTCGTATCCTGTTGCAACTACTATCTCAGAAAAGCATAAAAGCACTCATGGACAGTGAATAAATAAGCTTGACAGTGTTCCAGTAAAACTTTTTTTTGGACACTTACATTTGAATATCGTATAATTTTCAATGGTTCATGAAATATTATTCATGATTTTTATTTTTAAAAAATTTTTATTTATTATTTTAGAGAGAGAGACAGCTTACACGGGAGTGGAGGGGGTGGGAGAAGCAGGGGGGGAGCAGGAGAGAATCTCAAGCAGGCTCTGGGGAGCTGACCCCAGAGCCTGACTTGGGCTCAATCTCTTGACCGTGAGATCATGACCTGAGCTGAAACCAAGAGTCCAACACTCAACAGACTGAGCCACCCAGGCTCCCTTCCTTTCAAAAATTTTTTAACTATTTAAAAATGTGAAAACATTTCTTAGCTCATGGATCACACAAAAACAGGTGGCAGGGGGAGGCTGGTGGGGGAAGGGGTGAAATAGATAAACAGAATTAAGAGTACACATACCGCCATGAGCACTGAGTAATGTATAGAATTATTGAATCACCTGCAACTAATAAAACACAGTATGTTAATTATACTTCAATTGAAAAATAATTAAAAACAAAACAAAACAGGTGGCAGGGCTGGATTTAGCATGGGGGCCAAACGAAGTTTGCTGACCCCTGTTCTAGACACTGGATTATTTTCTTTATATTCATTATCTCCTTTAATTCACATATCAACCTGATGATGTCAAGAAGGGAACTCATTTTACAGAAAATGAAACTGACCTTGGAGTCAGTTGTGTGACCTTAGGCAAATTTCTTATCATTTCTCCACCTCAGGTTTCTCATCTACCTTGCAGGCTTGGTACAAGATTAAATTAATTCAGACACAGAACACACTTAAAATGGTGCCTCACACACAGTAGGCACCTCATAAATATTAACTATTCCTTCTCCAAGCATTGAAAACTTTTCTATAACATGGTTTTAATGAGTGCATACCATTCCATATGGATTATCATGATTTACTTAACAAAGTCTCTAATGGTGGATATTTAATTTACCCTTTATTTTCTTTCCTCAAAAGGAACTCATAATTATTTTGTGGAAATTTTAAAGTGGAAATAAAAATAAAAATTCATCATAATACCATTACCCAGAGATTATAACTGTAGTCATCATTATGATATGTTTTTCCAGGTTTAATTTTATCCTTAGACAAAGCTGGGGTTATACTGTACATACTGTTTTATAACCTGAATTTTCACTTTATCACAATAATGAAGGGCTTCTCAACTTCTAAGATTCTGACCTCAGAACTCTTGGTCTCTTGTCTTCTGTTATCCTACTTTAACTTGTGCTTCCCAACACCTCATAGCTCTTCCCCTAAGGGAGATTCTGCTGACCACCTGGTCTTGGCATTATATTTCTTACTGAGAAACTACGAATTGACAGCTGGCTGGCACATCAGTTTTTTAGGAGTTTGGTTACCAGTAGCTCCCACTGTGAGCCTGAGTAGTCACCCCCAAAATAGCAAAATAGGTGTCTTGGGGATCTTCAGAGCTGAGAACCTTGGGCATTATGACCTTAATAACGTATCACAGTCCTGTCTGAACAACCAAACCCTGTCAATCTCTTTCCCTACGTCTTTCCTTCTTTCATCCCTCCCTCCCTTCCTTCCTTTTTAATTTTTAAGTAATCTCTACACTGAATGTGGGGCTTGGACTTAAGAGTCACACGCTCTTCTGACTGAGCCAGTCAGGCACCCGTGGGTGCCGCTATTTTTACTTTAAGTCCTTTACTAATTATCATACTTGATGAGTAGTACTTCTTATTTAAAATAGCAAACAGGGGCACCTGGGTGGCTCAGTGGGTTAAGCCTCTGCCTTTGGCTCAGGTCATGATCTCAGGATCCTGGGATCCAGCCCCGAGTCGGGCTCTCCGCTCAGCGGGAAGCGTGCTTCCTCCTCTCTCTCTGCCTGCCTCTCTGCCTACTTGTGATCTCTGCCTGTCAAATAAATAAATAAATAAAATCTTTAAAAATGAATAAATAAAATAGTAAACAACTCTGAGCGGCTCTGGTGGAGGGCAAGTTCAGATATCGTTGCTGGAAGAAACTGGTTGAAAGCAGATGTCCCTTTGGAGTAGTACTTGAAATGCTGACTTTAGTCATACAAAATGCCAAATTACCCCTCCCACTGTCAAACTACCTTTTTATACATCTATTTATCTTATCAAGAAGATATATGTACACTTCAGAATTCAAATTTTGATCTGCTTTTGACTACCTTGGGTTACCAGACTATGGTAATTTTCCATTTGAGAAAAAGTTGAAATGTTACAATGATACAGGTTCTGTGGGTATAGAAACTTCTATTTGGGGGGCACCTTCTATTATTACTGGCTCAGTCAGCTGGGCATGGGACTCCTGATCTCAGGGTTGTGAGTTTGAGCCCCATATTGAGTATAGAGGTTAATTAAAAATAAAATCTTTAAAAGAAAGAAAAACCCTTCTATTGTTGACTTAAATATTGAAATATCTCAAAACAAGGTGTTTGGCTCCTCTTTTTTAACATTTAAAGTCTGGCCCTGGTACACACTACATCATAAACTGGATTGATTTGAAAAGAGCACTGAATGGTTCCTGGGTGGCTCAGTTGGTTAGGCATCTGCATTTGGTTCAGGTCATGATCTCAGGGTCCTGGGATAGAGCCCGAATCGGGCTCTTGGCTCAGCAGGGAATCTGCTTCTCCTGTTGCCCCTCACCCCACTCCTGCTTCATGCTCTCTCTCTCTCAAATCAGTACACAAAATCTTTAAACAAATAAACAAGAAAAAGAAAAGAACACTGAAATGCATGACTTGATATCCTACCCACTGTGTACTCTGGGCGATGGAAAGAAAAGTTGGATACATCTGATTTTGAAGACAAGTGTTTGTTGATCTGGAAACTGAATGGTATTTGTGGGTCCCAAGAGTCTGAGCCACACTGATAGGGTGGCACATGGGGGGGCCACATTGGGCAGCACGTTGGCCACCGAATCTGGCAGGCTCTCAGCAACGGGGGCGCTTCCCTCTCCACTGTTGACAGGGCCGGAGCAGAGGCCCAGAGACTGGAACAGGAGCACGAAAAACACCTTACCACCTGGGAGTCAGTGGCAGGTCCAGGCACATCCCTTCCTCCGGCATTTGAGCAGCTGGTTTCCACAGCATGACTCCGGAACAGCAGAAATGAAAGAGCGAGATTAAAAACCAGTAAATCAGCAGTCCCCTAACATCACTCTCAACCTTCTCCTACTCCATCTCCTGCCAAAAAAACAAAACCAAGCAGCACTTTCTTAACTAGAGGTCAACAATCTCTTGCTTTCTGCATTTCTGAGGAAAACTTAAAAGACGGTTAAGGGCTTTTTAGAACACACAAGAATAATTACTGAACACTGACTACTTCTACTACTACACGATGTGCAGTCATGTATGTGGTTTATTTAATGCAATCTCAGAATGCAGGAAACAGCACATTAGCAGACCCCACTGGAGGATGAGGCCTAGGAGGGCCAGGTGACACGGCCAGGATCAAATATGGTCAGTGGCAGATCTGCTGCCCCCAAATCCATGTCCTTCCTGTTGTCACACTACAACACATCTAGAGCACAGCTGATGGGTATAACCTACTCAGCAACAGTGAGCAGCTGAGCAGAAGGCAATCACAGAAGTAAGGCCTCAAGGAAGTCTGCCCTTGAATGCGGGAGTAGGGCCGATGGGACAGACGTACAGGCCATAGATGCAGTGTTATTAGAAGCTTCTTTTTTTAACTAGACAGAAGTGTGTTCATAGCCAGGCATGCCACTCATTCATTCATCCTGCTTGGACACAAGACACATTGGCAGACTGGCTGAGGGGATGGGGGGTAGAGGGTAGTAGGAAGTGTGGGGGAGTTTGCGGGGGCGGGGGGACTGGGGAAGTTGTTGCCCTTGTGGTGTAAAGCCAGCACCGGGTAACAGAGGGCCATAAGGAGGCCAAGAGTACTGCCCTCTGTCTAACAAAGGGCAGGAGAGTGAACCAGAGCCAAGAGGACAATGCTGTTATCAGCCCTAAAGGAGGTGCCACCAAGGATGCTGGGAACCCAGAGGTGGCCCCTCGTTCAGATCTCAGGGTTAGGTCAGAGCTAGTGAGTGGCCTGTGGTTGAGACACCAGAAAATGAAAGCAGCAAGAAGTAAGGGGGCTCTTTTTCTGGTTTTTGTTTTTTTTTTTTCCCTCAGGAGACTCACAAAAGTCCTGGAATAGTCCAGTTGGCTGCAAATAAAGGTGGAGGAACCCGGCAGTTCAAAGGCAGAAGGCAGCTCTCCCTCCCACCTTTCATTGAGAAAACCCACCAAGTGTAGCCTCAGGGTGTGTGTGGAAGGAGCAAGCAGAGACTCCGCCCACTCTCCTCCTGAGTGAAGGGCAGCGTGCCCAAGTGTGAGTGTGCATGCTCCTTTCTGTGCGCACATGTGTGTGTGGTGTGTGTGTGTGTGTTGGGGGCGGTTTCAGGGAAGTGAGTACAGCTGGTGGGAGCCTCATCCTCAGGCTGCGGCTGCAGCTGCACTTGGGGGCAATAATCACTGTGGACACTGTGGCTACACAAAGGTGGGGCTGAGGCAGAGCTGGTATTCAATCTTGAGAAGGAAAATGGTGACTTTCTTCCCTCTCTTCCTCCTTTTCCTTATTGAACCCCTAATCAAGGGGTAGAGCTATGGATAAATCCTTAATTAATCAATACTAAGAGCTAAGTACTGGAGATGACAGGTGGAAATACCATCGGCTTTACAACTCAGAAGGATACTGGATTTGGTATGTGGGAGGGCAGGGGTCCAGAGATGGTATTTGTTATCTATTTCTGAGTAACAAATTAACAAAAGTGTAGCTGCTTAAAACAACAAACGTTTATTATCTCACAGTTTCTCTAGGTCAGGAATCCAGGCGGTTTCTCTAGGTCAGGAATCCAGGTGTGGCTTAACTCGCTGCCTCAGGGCTGAAGGTCTTGGAGGAGGTCTCAGGTAATGCTGACCCCTGGGCCATCAGCTCTTCTGAAGACTCAGCTGGGGGAGGAGCTGATGCCAAGCTCACTCCTGTGGTGGTTGACAGGATTCGATTCCCCACAGGCTTTTGGCTGGAGGCCTCCCTCTGTTCCTTGCCAAGGGGCCTTCACCTCTTCACAGGGGAGTGTGCAACATGGCAACTTCTGCCACATTCTAAGTGTTGTCTAGAGATATTATAAGTTGAGATCTGTTAGAACTGGGGACTGATTATTTACTGTCTGTCTTCCCCTTCTAGAATATAAGTTGTCAGAGGGCAGGGATTTTTTAGTCTCTGGTATTCCCAGTTCCCAGAATAGTGACTTTAAACGAATGAATGGGGTTATCCCCACATTTCTGGCTTGACTAACATAGTAGAGCTTTTTTCTGAGATACAAAACACAAAGAACAGGGATGCCCAGCCGGCTCAGTAGGAAGAGCATGTGACTCTTGATCTTGGGGTCGTGGGTTCAAGCCCCACACTGAGTGAAGAGGTTACTAAAAATAAAAGACAAACCCACAAAGAACAAACATGGCTAGGAATGTAATATTTGAGAAACACTGAGTCTGAGGTGCTTTATGGGATACCTAAGAGTAAAAATGCCCAGCAGGCAGTTGAAATGTGGGCATCTGGAGGCTTCCTGGAGAAACAGTGAGTGCTAAGGATCTGAGAGTCACAGCGCCCAAGGCGAGCTGTGGGAGTGGACAGTATGGCCCGGGGGCTGATACCTCCAGTTTCTAGAGCCCTATATAGCAGAGGGTTTCGAAAGACAGCAAAGCAAGAAAGCCCAAAACATGCTGCCAAAGGGAGAAAAATAGGAATCTTGGAAAACCAGAGAGGACACAGGGCAGTGACCGAAATGGCATCATCCAGCAGGAGTGTTAGGTAAGGAAGGACTGAAGAGCTCAGGAAGCTCAAGCCCCCAGTGGGTGGGGAGGGAGACAAAAAGAATGTTTCCAGAAATGCAAAGCTTCGTTTAACATTTTAGAAGTTAAAACTGCCATAGGGGCACCTGGGTGGCTCAGTGAGCTAAGCCTCTGCTTTCAGCTCAGGTCATGATCTCGGGGTCCTAGGATAGAGCCCACATCAGGCTCTCTGCTTGGCGGGGAGCCTGCTTCCCCGACTCTCTCTGCCTGCCTCTCTGCCTACTTGTGATCTGTGTGTCGAATAAATAAATAAAATCTTTAAAAAATAAACTAACCTGCCATTTCCAGGGGTGCCTGGGTGGCTCAGTCATTAGTTATCTCCAGCTTGGGTCATGGTCCCAGAGTCCTGGTATGGAGCCCCACATCGAGCTACCTGCTCAGTGGGAAGCCTGCTTCTCCCTCTCCCTCTCCCCCTGCTTGTATTCCCTCTTTCACTACCTCTGTTAAATAAATAAAATCTTAAAAAACAAAAAACTCCCTGCCATTTCCAAATTTCATCATTAAAAGGCAAAAAAAAAAAAAAAAAAAAGACAAACAAAATAGATAAGCATTTGGACATCTGTCCCCTTTATAGCAGTAACTCAGAATCACTGAGGAGGCTTTTCAAAAATACCAGCTTCAGATACCAGTCCTACAAAATTAGTCTCCTAAGAGGGAGAGAGGGAAAAGTGTAATTTTTGAAAGCCACCAAGTAATTTTAAAGTGTGACAAGGTTTTGAAATCATTCAATGAAATCTCTAAGAACTCCTGGCTCATATTTGGCTTGAGCCCTTTTAGAAAAATTCAAGTGGCAGAAAAATTCATAGAGGGGCACCTGGGTGGCTCAGTCGGCTGAGCAGCGGCCTTAAGCTCAGGTCATGATCTCAAGGTCCTGGGATTGAGGCCCACATGGGACTCCCTGTTTAACAGGCAACCTGCTTCTTCCTCTCCTCCCTGCTGTGGTCTCCTACGAAATCTTTCTCAAATAAATAAAGAAAATCTTAAAAAAATAAAAACTAAAAAAAATTCAGAGTGCTAAGCTGTTAGAAGCTGATGGTTAAATTTAAGGCTTTAAATATAGGTGCATCTGGGTGGCTCAGTGGGTTAAGCCTCTGCCTTTGGCCGAGGTCAGGATCTCAGGCTCCTGGGATGGAGCCCCGAATCAGGCTCTCTGCTCAGCAGGGAGCCTGCTTCCCCCCACCCCCCACCAGCCTGCCTCTCTGCTTACTTGTGATCTCTCTCTTTCAAATAAATAAATAAAAAGTTTTTAAAAAGACTTTAAATATAAAAATGAAAGGGGGGTGCCTACGTGGTCAGTTGGTTAAGCGACTGAATTCTTGATTTTAGCTCAGATCATCATCTCGGGGTCATGAGTTCGAACCCCACATCCAGCTCTGCATTGTGTGTGGAGCCTACTTAGGAGTCTCTCTCTCCCCCTCTGCTCCTCCTACCTCTGTCTCTAAAAGAAACAAAAAACCCCCGAAAACTCTTAATAGGAAATGTAATCAAGAAAAACTCCCCCACAAAGTTAAAAAAACAAACTATAAAACACATCCCTATGTTTATTATCAGGAAAATGCTGATGACTGTCATTAGGACTATAAATTTAGTAGAGTAAATGAGAGCTAGATTAGTAAATAAAACTGCCTATAAACATTGGTAAATCAGTTATCCTCTTGGGTGTGGTTTGCAAAAGAACCCAGTGGATATCTGAAGGGATGGGGAGCGGTGTGTGGCTCTGGGCTAGAAGTCCCCAAGGCTTCCTAGCCCCCAAAGCTCCCGGACCCACCACCACCACCCTCTCTTTGGAAAATACCAGTTACCTCCTCCCCATTCCCAGAGCACAGCCTGAGCTGCACCTCAGCCTCTACTTCCTCACCACTTTCCTTTGTCCCTGGCAGTTTAAGTTTAAATCTCACAAGTCCATTAAAAGCCCCTTCCAGGTCCCCAGGCACCCCAGGCCTTGTAAGACTGTAAACACACAGCAACCTTTCCAGGAGGAAGTCTCCAGAGCCCTGGGAGGCCTCTTGCTCCCTCCCTGCTGGGCTGGCTTCGGACCTTCAGGGACTTACCTCCCACCTCCTCCACACAGCCTTCAAACTTCACCACTCACCCCTGCCTTCCCATAACCTCAAGTTGAAATCGTTAACCCATTTCTACTTTTTCTTGTTGTCCTTAAAGATAAGCATACATATTTTTCATTTGTTGTATAACATTCTCTCCTTCTCAGGAAATGAAAATAACAACCATAGGGAAGCAAGGAAGTCTCAGCTCCCCCTCCCTTGCTCAGGGGAAGCCTCTGGAACAAGGAAGGCTCAGATGTTTACATCTTCAGGTCAGATCATACCAGACATTCGGCGCCCTTTCGCTTCACCTTGGCTGAGCAGAATGTGCCTGGTGTCAATGGTCTCCTTTCCCACACTGGATTTCTCTGGGCTTCTTAGACTATGTCTTTAAAATCAGTCCAATCTCCACCTAATCAGCCCACAAAGGGAGGCAAAGAAAATGGGCTATCATTTCTATCAAGATAGCAAAAACAAACAAACAATAAAAACGAAGCCTGGTGATACCGAGTTTTGGCCAGCTTGATGGTAAGCTGAGTCACTGGCGCTGCTGGAGGGACTCTGAATCAAGAGACTTAACTATGCGCTTACCATTCAACCCAGTAATCCCTTTTTGAGGAAAATATCCTAAGGAAATAATCAAGAGATGCAGTCAAGGATTTATGCACAGAGGATATGCGTTGCAGAGCCATAATTGAGAAAAACTGGCGAGGGCTGACGTGCCTCCCAGGTGGGGCTGGGCTCCGCAAACCCTCACATCGCTCTGATGCAACGGGTCGCCTGCAGCCGTGCGGTCCTCCCTCCGACCGGCAAATATTTATTAGGTGCCCACTCTGCGTTAGGCACTCGGTCGGGTAAACAAGACCGGGATGCTCCCAGCCCCCTGGTTAGATGCACCCACGAAAACTCAGGATCTCGGAAAACCATTTGAAACTGCGGACGTTCTGTTTTGGGGGGAAGCAGGTTACACACTGTATCACCCCCACTCTCTCACCGCCTGCCACACGCAGTTACCGAGCCCGAAGGACATTCCCCTCAGGGGCGCTCCCGGGTCGACCTCTCCTTTTCTTTTCAAAAGCGGGCCGGGAGGCGCTGAGTAACCTGATCACAGCGGAAAGAGCCGCGACGCGGAAGTCTTCCGATTGGTTTCCAGTTCCAGGAAGTTGCCGACTTGGGGCAAATCCCATCGCCCCGGGGACTGTTTCTAATCAGAAGAGTGAAAAAAAGGGCTGCACGCAACCTCCAGGTTCTTGGAGTGCACTCACATTTGGGACGGCGCCCTCGGTCTGTGAGGGAGGCCGAGCCCGCGTTAGAGGGCGGGGGGGGGGGGGGGGGGGGGGCGGCGGGGGCCCCCGGGGGGGGGGGGGGGGAAGGGAGGGGACGCTGTGGCCTCCCGGAGGGTGTGTGCGTGTCTGTTTGGGGGAGCTCCAGAACACAAAGGCGGCGAGGGACCACCCAGACGGCGAGCAGACAGCCGGGCCTGCGGGGGGCGCGGCTCAGCTCCCCGCACCCCGCTCTCCCCTGCCCCCCGCCGCCGACGCCAGGCCCGCGCGACCTCGGCGCTCTGAGCTCCTCCTCAAAATTAACGCATAACAGCTCCCAACTGTGGGCGCTTCTCGGTGCCGCGCACGGTGGGGGCGACCGAGCCCGCTCCCCTTCTCGCCAGCGAAGCAGGTCTGCGTGGCTGCTCGCTGGGGCTCAGGACGGTTACAGCAGTTTCACGAAGTCACGTGGCTCGCCCTGGGCCCCGGCCCTTCACCTTCTCACAGGACAGTCTTCCTCGCTTCCGGAAAGGGCAGTGGGACGGGCTCCCACTATGGCAGAAGACAGGAACAGGGGTCATTATGGGGCTGAGGGGTCATTATGGTGCTTCCCAACTGGGGAACGGTCGCCGCAGTTTATACGTGACCTTAGACTCTACTGGACCCCCCCCCCCCCCCGCTTACATTCAGAAAGTCCCTTTCTCCCGGCCCGGGTCTCCCACAGCGCCCCTCCCCCGCCAGGGTGAGGGGTCGGCTCTGAAGTGCAGTCAGCAAGGAACAATAGGCGCCCTCGCCTCGAGAGGCGGGCAGCGATTTGCATCTCAGAGGAGCTCAGACCCGGACTCCAGGTTTGGACTCTGACCCCTGCACTAAAGATCTGCTTTGGGAATTTCCTGTGACCTGTTAAGGTTTGCTGCTCGCCCCCAGGAGGGAGTCTTTGACATTACTGTCCACTGAATTCGGGGATCTAAAATGGCAGTTTAGTGGCGGGATTCTGTGAGCTCCGTCCTTTTGTACGGAGAGGTCTGTGTGTATGTGCAGAGGTGCATTTTTCTGGGGAGAGTGTTCATAACTTGGTTTCTCAAAGGGGCTCCCAGCTGCTCAAAGGTTAAGAACTTAGAGTGACAAGTGAGCCACACTGAAGGGGGACAATGGTGCAAATCCTGTGGGAGGAGGAGAGGGAGAGACTTAACTGGGGCCAGGTGGGGTGTAGGAGGGAAGGTGATCAGGTGAAACTTCTCTGAGAGGCAGGACTTGGGGGATGGGAGATGAAGGCAACATTCCCTCTTATTGTGTGCCCGGCACTGTTTTAGACTAAAATTCATGAGAATTAATTCTTGTAACAATCCCATGTGGTAAATAAGGTTGTTCTGACTTCATAGATTCACTCATTTAGTAAACACTCATTGAGCATTTATTATGTGTCAGGCATTGTCCCCAGAGGTGGGGACACAGCAGTTAACAAAACAGCCAAAAATACCTCCTTTCACAGAGTTTACATTCCCGTGGGAGGCGGATGAGGAACCTGGGTTCACACAGAGTTACACAAGGGTCCTCAGCCAGTAAGCAGTAGACATTTGAACCTAGGCAGTATAGCACCAGAAGCTGTTTTACTTATTTAATTTTATAATGACTCTAAACATTTGAAAACTAAAAATTTCTGTGCAACAGCAACAACAAACCACCAAAAAGATTAAAGGAAAGTGAGAAAATATTTACACTGGACAGTGCAAAGGACAGCCTCAAAAAATTTTCAAACTACAAATCGAAACCAAAAGTATACATTTAAAATGAAGAAATGGGCAAAGATCACTAAAATAATTTATAAGAGAAAATACGAGTGATCATTAATGTTCCTGAATTATCATTAGAAAATCTGTTCATTGTTTGCACAGTGAGGAAAAGTCTTACAGCCTATCAGAGCAGCCTATCAGAGGGCAAAGGGCAAAGTCTAGGTATTTACTGAGCTTTTGAAGCCTGGTCTAAGGTGGATCTTTCAGTGGGGGTGGGGGATCCTGACAAAATACTTTAGGATTGAGGAGCACAACCGGGGCAGGAATATTAAGGGGAGGTGTTTCAAGAGTCCTAACAGCATGACGTGTGGAAACCTGGAAGCTAAAATGCCAGTTGGCCTTCTTTGAAGGAGTGTGTGACTGTGATTGCAGTCACGTGTGTTTCTTTAGGCAATTGTTGGGTTTGTCCAGGTTTACCTGACCTGCTTCCAGCCTTTGGCATAGAGTGTACAACATCTTAAGATGCCTGAAGCGCTGTGGATAACCAAGAGACGAACTAAGAAGCCCACTGAATGAGGTAGAAGGGAATGATGGATAAATCAAGTTATTGGGTTCCCCCTACCTTTTTTTTCCCTCTAAATTTAGTTTCAATGTCTGGGTTTTCAATCAATCTTTCTTCATTCCTTCCCTCCCTTTCCTTTTCCTTCTTTTCTTTTCTCTTCTCTTCCTTCGCCCCTCCCTCCCTCCCTCCCTCTCTTCCTTTCTTTTCTTCTTTCTTGATTTTTTACTTCTTTAATTGACAGGGAACATAAGCAAGGGGAGTGGGAGAGGAAGAAGTAGGCTTCCGGCAGAGCAAAGATCCCAGCCAAAGCCTTAATGACAGAGCCCCAAGGACACCCCTATTCTCAACTTTTCACTTAGATTTAAAAAGCCTTTATTGAGTTATCAATGACATTCAACAAATTTCACATACTGAAAAGTGTGCAGTTTTGCTAAGTTCTGACATATGTATATACCTGTGTGTGAAACTATCACCACAATCCGGATTATGAATATATCTGTCACCCCCAGATTTTTTAAAAATTTTACTTATTTGACAGAGAGATCACAAGGGGGGGGCGGGGGAGCAGGCTCCCCGCCGAGCAGAGAGCCCAATGACCCTGAGATCATGACCTGAGCCTAAGGCAGTGGCTTAATCCACTGAGCCACCCAAGTGCCCCTGTCACCCCCAGATTATTGTGCCTCTTTATCATTCCAACCACTCAGCAGCCCCCGTCTCCAAGCAACAACCCATTTGTCTTCTGTCACTGCAGATTCTTTGCATTTTTGTTTGATTTTATACAAATGTAATCTTATAGTATGTATTCATTTTTTGCCTTATTTTTACTCAGAATAATTACTTTGAGATTCATCTGTGTTGTTGCATGTATCTGTAGTTTTTTTCCTTTTTATTGCTAGTAGTATTCCGTTGTGTGGATATATCATAGATTGTTTACCCACTCATCTGTTGATACCGATTGGGTTAATACCAGTTTTTGTCTATTACAAATAAGACTGTCATGAACATTCATGTACACATATTTATACAGATATATGCTTTTACTTCTCTTTGGTAATTAATTACCTAGGAATAGAATGGCTTAGTCATATGATAAGGGTATGTCTTTTTTTTTTAAGATTTTTTTTTTTAAATTTATTTGACAGAGATCACAAGTAGGCAGAGAGGCAGGCAGAGAGAGAAGGAAACAGGCTCCCCGCCTGGACTGTATCTTTTATTGTCATATCTAAGAAATCTTTGCCTTACCCAAGGCCATTTACCTTTGTTTTCTTTTAAGGTTTTACAGTTTTAGGATTTACATTTATATCTTTTATGCACCCCCCCAAAAAGGTTTTATTTGATAATCTAATTTGCTTTAAAATTTTTAAAAGTCACATTCAACATGGGTCTAACAGAAACATGAACAAGCACATTATGAACCCTCCACCACCCTGCAAAAAGCATATGAAAAACAAGAACAAGGTTAGAGAAGTGAAAAACTAAGTTGCCTAACTTAGACTACACAAACTTGTCTAAATGAGCCTATTATGAAGACCCAAGGAGGTTTCATGTATGGTAAGTCGGCCTGCACACTGCAGTCTGATACCTGTTCAGTCGAATTGCTTCAGCAAGCAGTGTTCTCAGCTTCTCCATTCTCTCCACTGGGCAGTTCACCCCTGGATAATCAGTGAGTCTTTCCAGGGGTACACAGAACTTCTTTCCCACACTGTAAGTTTTGGGAGACTGTTCTTTGAGCTTCTGTGAGGGTTAATCCGTGCTTTCTGGTACTACTCGGCCGCTCTCCTTTTTCTTTGGATCCAGGAGAAACCTGAGTTTCATGAAGTTGACTTCTTTTAACAGCTCAACACACTCAGAACAAGCTGGAGGTATTCCTTTTGCTGTAAACTCGGGTATGAGGTTGTAAAAACAGCTTTATAAACATGTTCCTGGAGCTCTGAAATGCACAAATCAGTTGTCTTTGCTATTTTTCTGGAAGACCCCTAACTGGGTACAGTATCCAATAGGCTCAGCTCCTGCTGGTGGAGCCCCCACACTGGTAAACTTGACAGAGTCACAGTAGAGACGGGCCACAGCCAAAGCCCATGTCTGAAACTGCATTCTGTTCCACTCAAATTTGTCATCTAGATATCTAAAGGTTGATGGTGGAAATGGGATTGAATTCAGAGTTTGGTGTGCTGTTGACAACCATACCTGAAGAAAAGTACCCAAATGTGACTTCAGGAAACTTGGCCAGATCTTCAGGATCTAAGTGTTCTATCAATTTAATATCAAGTCAAATCCAAGCAAACAAGAGTCTTTCTGAACAGCAGAGCAACAACACAAGGTCATAGTCAAATCTAGGTCCAGAGGAGCTAGATAATCCCCCACTGTTGGAGTCAACTTAGTCCCTTCCCATTGTAGGGAATTGGCAGCAATAATATCAACTCCAACATGTTCAATGCAACTGTGGAATTTTAGCGTCCATCTAAGTGTGGCATCACTAAAGCCCAAGCCTGCAACCTTCTGGGGCTGATGTTGATCCACTAACTTTTTTTTTTTTTTTTTTAAGATTTTATTTACTTATTTGACAGAGATCACAAGTAGGCAGAGAAGCAGGCAGAGAGAGATGGGGGAGAAGCAGGCACCCTGCTGAGCAGAGAGCCCAATGCGGGACTTGATCCCAGGACCTGAGCTGAAGACAGAGACTTAACCCACTGAGCCACCCAGGCTCGATCCACTAACTTTTTAACAAAGTATCTCTGTTTGTTCTGTGGCTGGTTGAACTCAGTCACCTCCTTGCTGAGAACTTCTTCAAAATTACCTTTAACCATGCTGTTGCATTGTTTGTTTTGTTTCCAAGTTTAAAGTTTTGTTGAAACAAAAAGCCAATGTATCCTTCAAGCTCTATGAATCAGCAGTGACTCTGAAGGAGCACACTAGTGGGAAAGCAAAGAGCTGTGAACCCTCTGTGATGCATTTTGAGTTAATTTTTGTATACGGTGTAAGTGTAGATCAAACTTCATTTCTTTTGCGTATGAACATTCACTGCAAAGGCTATTCTTTTTGCCATTTAATTGCCCTTACAACTTCACTGAAGCAATTGACCATATATGTATGGCTCTGTTACCAAACTTTCTATTCTGTTCAATTAGTCTATTTATCTACCTTAATTTTTCCCCACACTGAATTAATTATTGTAGTTTTATTATAAGTGTTGAAATCAGTTAATATAGTCTTCCAAATTTGTCTCTTTCCTTCAAAGTGATTTTGGATCTTCTAGATTCTTTGCATTTTCATTCTAAATTTTGGAATTGATTTGTTAATTTCCAAAAAAAGACTTAGGATTTTGGATGGGATTGCTTTGACGCTATAGATCAATTTCGGGAGAACTGACTTCTTAATAATAGTGACTGTTCTAACCTATGAACACACCATTATCTTTTTTTTTTTTCACACCATATCTTTCCATGTATTTAGGGCCTCTTTAATTTCCATTAGTAGTTTTCAGTGAGTAGGTCTTACACATTTTTTGGTCAGACTTATGCCCAAGTATTTCAGATTTGTAATACTATTGCATATAGAAGTACAACTGATTTTCATACATTAACGTTGTGTCCCGCAATCTTGCTGAACTCATTTAGTTTTAGTAACTTTTTAGTAAATTCCATAGGATTTTCTACGTGGGCAATCACGTCATCTGTAAAGACAGTTTTACTTCTTCCTTTCCAAAGTTGATGCTTTTTCTTTTTCTTGTCTTATAGCACTGGCTAGAAACTAGTACAGTGTTGAAGTGTTAAGACTAGAGATCTTTGCCTTGTTTTTAATCCTAGGTGGAAAGTGCTCAGCCTCTCTCCACTGAAGTATGATGTTTAGCTATAGGTGTTTTATAGATGCCCATTAGCATTTTCTGACCCATGAACATAGTATATCTGAGGTGAAGAAATTTGCTGAGTTAATTTTTTCCTAAATCGTGAATAAATGCTAGAATTTGTCAAAAAATTTTTTCACATCTGTGGGGATGAGCATATAATTTGCTTTTATTTTTTGGTCTGTAAATGTGGTGAATTACATTGCTTGATTTTTAATTTTTGAATATCAAATACCTTACTTTTCTTGATACAGCCCAATTAGTTAAGACATATTTTTGTCACCAGATTTGAATTGCTAACATTTTTTTTTAAAGATTTTTTATTTATTTGACAGAGAGAGATCACAAGGCAGGCAGAGAGAGGTGGGTGGGAAGCAGGCTCCCCACTGAGCAGAGAGCCCGATGCGGGGCTCGATCCTAGGACCCTGAGATCATGACCCGAGCCAAAGGCAGAGGCTTCAACCCACTGAGCCACCCAGGCGCCCTGAATTGATAACATTTTGTTAAGAATTTTTACATCTATGTTCATGACAGTTGTTGGTCTGTATCTTTCTTTTCTTGTAATTTCTTTGTTTGGTAAAAGTATTAGGATAATGCTGGTTCATGGAATTAGTTGAGAAGTTATTACCTTGTTATGGGCTGAACTGTGTCCTCTCAAATTTTATATATTGCAGCTCTGACCCCTAGTACCTAGGAATGTGACTATATTTGGAGATAAGGTCTTTAAAGAGGTAATTAAGTTAAAATGAGATCATTAGGGTGGGCTGCAATCTAATATTAACTGGTGTCCTTATAAGAAGAAATTAGATCTCAGACATGCACAGAAGAAAGAAGACAACGTGAAGACACAGAAGATGATCATCTACAAGCTAAGGAGGGAGACCTCAGAAGAAACCACTTCTCAGATTTGTAGCCTCCAGAATTGTGAGAAAATAAATTTCTGTTGTTTAAGCCACCTAGTCTGTGGTACTTTATTACAGAAGCTTTAGCAAATTAACACATATTTCATCAATTTTCTGGAAGAGTTTGTGTAGTATTTTCATTATTTTTTTCTTAAAAATTTTTTTTCAAGGATTTTATTTATTTGACAGATCACAAGTAGGCAGAGAGTCAGGCAGAGAGAGGAGGGGAAGCAGGCTCCCTGCCGAGCAGAGAGCCCAATGTGGGGCTCCATCCCAGGACCCTGGGATCATGACCCGAGCTGAAGGCAGAAGCTTTAACCCACTGAGCCACCCGGGTGCCCCGTTTTTCTTACATTTTTAATAGAGTTCACCACTGAAGTTATCTAGGCCTGGTATCGTCTTGGTGAGAAGGTTAACTATTCAATTCAAATGGAATAACAAATTCAATTTCTTTAAATAGACATGGGCTATTCAGGTTATCTATTTCTTCTCAAGTGAGCTTTGGTAGTTGATGTCTTTAAGAAACTTTTCCATTTCATATAAGTTGTAGAATTTATAGCCAAAAAGTTGTTCATGTTAATCCCTTGTGATTTTTTAAATATCTGTAGGATCTGGGGGCACCTGGGTGGCTCAGTGGGTTAAGCCTCTGCCTTCGGCTCAGGTCATGATCCCAGGGTCCTGGGATGGAGCCCCGAATCCGCATCGGGCTCTCTGCTCAGCGGGGAGCCTGCTTCCTCCTCTCTCTGCCTGCCTCTCTGCCTACTTGTGATCTCTGTTTCTGATAAATAAATAAAATCTTTTAAAAATAAATAAATAAATATCTGTAGGATCTGTATTTATGCCAAGTCTATCATTCCTGATACTGGCAATTTGTGTCCTTTTCTTTTTTCTCTAATCAGTCTGGTTACAGGTGTATCAATTGTATTGTTTTCTCAGTCACCTTCTGGCTTCATTGATTTTTCTGTTTTCTAATTCATTGATTTCTGCTCTAATCTTTATTATTAATTTGTCTTTTTTGTTAGTTTTTTAGTTTCTAAGCAGTTTCTAATTAATATAGGTTAGTTAACATATGTTACATATGTATCATAGAAAAACTTCCCTTTTTCTTTTTTTGAAAGGAAGTGAAAGAAAAATGGAGAAGGAAGGGGCAAAGGCAGAGGGAAAGAATCTTAAGCAGGCTCCACACCCAGTGTGGAGCCCAATTCGGGGCTTGATCTCAAAATCCTGAGATCATGACCTGAGCCAATCAAGAGTCAGACACTCGACCTACTGAGCCCAAAACACTTTTTCTAAGAAGGTGTTCAGTGCTATTAATCTCTCTTTAAAATCTGCTTTAGATGCTCTTTTTGCTTCCACTTTTGATTCATTTTTTGACCGTTGTGGCCAGAGAACACAATATACACAATTTGAATCTTGTTAAATTTATTGATACATGTTTTATGGCCCTAAATATTGTCAGTTTTGGTTAAGTATTCTTTGTGTACTTGGAGGGAATTTGTATCTTGCTGTTGGTGAAAATATTCTATAAATGTCAGTCTGGTTAAGTTGGTTGACAGTATTGTCCAAGTCCTCAATGTCTCTACTGATTTCCTATCTATTTGCTCTTTCAATTATTGAGAAAGGAGTGCTTTTCTTTCTTTCTTTTATTTTTTAAATTTTTTATTATTTTTATTTTTTTTAAAGTTTCTCAATCTCTTTAAGCCTCCATTCCCTTTATTTATTTTTTGTTTTGTTTTTTAAAGATTTTATTTATTTATTTGAGAGAGAGAGAGAGCAAGCACAGGCAGACAGAGAGGCAGGCAGAGGCAGAGGGAGTAGCA
>ML111020.1:18342-72173 GCA_003697995.1 Taxidea taxus jeffersonii
AAAAAAAAAAATTTTTTTTTTTTAAAGATTTTATTTATTTATTTGTCAGATAGAGAGCACAGGAGCGAGCACAGGCAGACAGAGTGGCAGGCAGAGGCAGAGGGAGAAGCAGGCTCACTGCTGAGCAAGGAGCCCAATGTGGGACTCTATCCCAGGACGCTGGGATCATGACCTGAGCCGAAGGCAGCCGCTTAACCAACTGAGCCACCCAGACGTCCCTATTTTTAAAAAATTTTTTTAAAATTTTATTTATTTATTTGACAGAGAGAGACACAGTGAGAGCAGGAACACAAGCAAGGCGGGGGTGGGAGAGGGAGAAGCAGGCTTCCCACAGAGCAGGGAGCCCAACGCTGGGCTTGATCCCAGCACCCTGGGATCATGACCCGAGCCAAAGGTAGACGCTTAACGACTGAGCCACCCAGGTGCCCCGACTTTCTTTTTTTAAAAACATTTTTTTTTTTTTAAGATTTTATTTATTTATTTGTCAGAGAGCACAGGAGCGAGCACAGGCAGACAGAGTGGCAAGCAGAGGCAGAGGGAGAAGCAGGCTCACTGCTAAGCAAGGAGCCGATGTGGGACTCGATCCCAGGACGCTGGGATCATGACCTGAGCCGAAGGCAGCCGCTTAACCAACTGAGCCACCCAGGCGTCCCTATTTTTATTTTTTTTAAAGATTTTATTTATTTATTTGACAGAGAGAGATCACAAGTAGGCAGAGAAGCAGGCAGAGGGGGAAGCAGGCTCCCCGCCAAGCAGAGAGCCCGATGCAGGACTTGATCCCAGGGCCCTGGGATCATGACCTGAGCTGAAGGCAGAGGCTTAACCCACTGAACCACCCAGGCACCCAAGGAGTGCTTTTCTTTTCTTTTTTTTTTTTTTTTTAAGATTTTTATTTATTTATTTGACAGAGATCACAAGTAGGCAGAGAGGCAGGCAGAGAGAGAGGAGGAAGCAGGCTCCCTGCTGAACAGAGAGCCCGATGCGGAGCTTGATCCCAGGACTCCAGGATCATGACCTGAGCCAAAGGCAGAGGCTTTAACCCACTGAGCCACCGAAGCGCCCTCCAAGGAGTGCTTTTCTTATTACACTTGGGACTTTGCCTCTTTCTCATTGATTCCATCACTTTTTATTTCATGTATTTTAAAACTTTGTTATTTTTGAATAGAATGTTAATGTGAAAAACCCAGGAAAAGTTTTGGGGTCATTTAAGAACAAAGTTATGCATAGATAAAGGAGAAACTTCAGGATTATGTTTTATCGGAGTTTAGGAAACATCTGGCCACACATGGTAGCTCAAACTAGAGTGATTTATTTTTAGATTTTGCAGCCCAGGATTAATTGCTCCATCTAGGTTACAGTATTTTTTTTTTTTAAGATTTTTTTTTATTTGTTAGAGAGAGAGTGAGCACAGGCAGACAGAGTGGCAGGCAGAGGCAGAGGGAGAAGCAGGCTCCCTGCCAAGCAAGGAGCCCGATGTGGGACTCGATCCCAGGACGCTGGGATCATGACCTGAGCCGAAGGCAGCTGCTTAACCAACTGAGCCACCCAGGCGTCCCTACAGTATCTATTTTAATCAAATTATAGCACATCAGGATAAAGAACCAAAAGAAGTATCACAAATATTAGGTTGAATCATATAAAGTTGTCTACATTTGCCTTTGATCTACAAAAATGGTAATTTTTCACAAAGCAGGGATTTTTGTTGATTATGGTATTATTCAGAATAGTGAAACATTGGGAAATATAGATGTTCTTCATCATAGCATTTTTCAGAATAGTGAAAAATTGGGAGGTAAATCTAAATGTCACACAATGTCATGCCATATCCATATCCTGGAATTAAAAGGAATGTTTTGGTAGATTATTTAATAACTCATTCCCTTTATGTTCTCATCCAGTTTTAGGACATTAAATTCCACCTATGTATGCTGGCAACTCCCAAATTTATACCCGAAGTCCAATTGTTCACAAAATCCAGACTCAGACATTCAATTTCCTGCTCACCATTTTCACTTGGATATCTAATCAATATTTGAAATTTATTATGTCCAAACTTGAACTTCTGACTTGTCTCCAAAGCCTGTTCTCCCCTGATCCTTACTCATCTAGGTTAACAAAAATTCTAGCTTCATCCTTCCACTTGTTCAGGCCAAGATCAGAAGTCATTCCTGACTTTTCTTTTGCTCATCCTCCACATTCAATCCATCAGGAAGTTCTTGGCTTTAGTTTCAAGATTCACCCAGTACCCAACACTTCTCATCACCTTCACTGCTACCCCTGTGGTCTTCTTTCCCTTAGACTGCAAAGGCCTCCTAACCTTTTTTTTTTTTTTGAAGGTTTTATTTATTTGACAGACAGAGATCACACAAGTAGACAGAGAGGCAGGCAGAGCGGGGAGGGGAGAAGCAGGCTCCCTGCCGAGCAGAGAGCCCGATGCGGGACTCGATCCCAGGACCCTGGGATCATGACCTGAGCCGAAGGCAGCGGCTCAACCCACTGAGCCACCCAGGCGTCCCCCTCCTAACCTTTTTAACTGCAGTTAATCAGTATTTTTAGAAGTTACTATTTTAAAGGGTAGTGATGAAAATTGTATAGATATATCTGGATCAAGTTCAGATAGACATGGCAGACAATATCTGCTTTAAAGGATTGCACTATAAAGTTTGGAGATACTCGCTTTATTGTCTCATCTTTCCTTCTGCATTTTTCTGCTCCTGCCTTTGTTTCCTCTGTAACTGAGTATCAGGAACTGGGGCAGTTATCAGTTTATTGCCTCTCAGCTCCAAATCTACCTTTTTTATTGCCTGTCCTGCAATAATGAAGCTAGACCCTTTTGTAAACATTTCTCCTTTGCCAGCTGGCACAATGTTCACCTTTGTCAGCAGAATGTACTGGAGAGGCACTGGAGGAAGGAGCTTCTCTTTCTGGTTCTGCTGTGCTCCCTTCTGCAAGCTCCTGCAGCAGGAAGCTCCTGTCTCTTGGGTGCTCAGCAGCTAACCTCATATCCCTTGGGTGGCTCTCCAATGAGTCTTACTGGTACAGCACCTCTCCATGGACAGCCTCCCAGCAAGTTCTGGAATATGGTACCTCCCCATGCATGCTTCCCTGGAACCTAGGGTAGATTTGTAAGTGCTACTGGTGTGGCATTTTAGTAAACCTTTTTGATATCTGATGGGCTATGGTTGTGCCCCAACAAAATCTGGCTCTCGGCCTGACAAAGGGTTATTTTAAAGATTTTATTTATTTATTTATTTGACAGATGGAGATCACAAGTAGGCAGAGAGAGAGGAGGAAGCAGGCTCCCTGCTGAGCAGCTCAATCCCAGGACGGCGGGACTATGGCCTGAGCCAAAGACAGAGGCCTTAACCCACTGAGTCACCCAGGCGCCCCAGAAAGGGGATATTTTAGGTTTGTCTGGCCTCAGGCCTAGCCTTAGTGGCTGCTCATATAGATGCTATTCTTTTTTTTTTTTAATTCTTGTATTTTTTAGTTCTTTTTAGTGCTTAGCACCAAATTCTCCATTGTTCTAATTTCTTGTTATAGTTTGTGATGATTAAATTAGTTATGTATCAATCTGGGCCATGGTGGTCAGGTATTTAATCAAACATTATCCTCAATGTTTCTGTGAGGGAAGCCTGGGTGGCTCGGTTGATGAAATGTCTGTCTTTGGCTCAGGTTGTGATCCCAGGGTCCTGGGATCAAGCTCTGCATCAGGCTCCTTGCTCAGCGGGAAACCTGATTCTCCCTCTCCCTCTACTTGCGCACTCTCTTTCTCTGTCACAGAGATAAACAAAATATTTAATAAAAAAAAAGTTTGTGAAAATGGTTTTTGGATGAAATTAAGATTTACATTGGTGGCCTTCAAGTAAAGCAGGTTACTCTTCATAATGTGGGTGGGCCTCATCAAATCAGTTGAAGGCCTAAATAGAATACAGATTGACCCCCTCTGAGCAAGAAAGAATTCTGCCAGCAGACTGCCTTTGGACTTGAACTACAACTCTTCTCAGGGTGTCTAGCTTACCAGCCTACCCTACAGATTTTGGATTTACCAAGTCTCTACAATTACATGAGCCAATTCCTTAAAATCTGTGTACACACACACACACACACACACACACACACACACACGACCTCTTGGTTCTATTTCTCTAGAGAACACTCATATTTTACACTAAACCACCCCTTTTGGGGCGCCTGGCTGGCTTAGCTGGTAAAGAATGAAACTCTCCATCTCAGGGTCACAAGTTAAAACCCCACAGTGAGCACAGAGCTTACTCAAAAATTAATCAATCAATCAATCACATCTCTTCAAATAGCTGTGTGGTTTCTGACTTTTGATTGGACCCTGACAAATATACCATTGTTCTGCCTGAATTCCTAATCTATATGTGTAAGTATCTACTAAGCTTTTCTACTTGGATGTTTAACAGGTATTACAAACTTAGGTCCAAAAGTAAGCTTTTTCTTTTTTTAAGATTTATTTATTTATAGGGGTGCCTGGGTGGCTCAGCTAGCTAAACATCCGCCTTCAGCTCAAGTCATGATTCTGGGGTCCTGTGATCAAGCCCTGCATTGGGCTCCCTGCGCAGAAGGGAGTCTGCTTCTCCTTCTACACACACTTCCTCCCACCAACCTGTTTGCTCTCTCTCTCTCAAATAAATAAAATCTTACCCCCCCAAAAAAGATTTATTTGAGAGGAGATAGCACATGGGGAGGGGCACAGAGCTTTGATCTCACCACCCAAGATCATGACCTGAGCAGAAATCAATAGTTGGATGTTTAACCAACTGAGCCACCCAGGTGCCCCAAAATGTAAGCTCTTGATGTTGATCCTCCAAACTTGTTTCTCCTACACTTTTTCCAATCTCAGTTAATGGCAACTCCATTTTCCGTGAGGCCTTCTCTGGCTAAAGCCATTTACAATTGCAGTCCCCCTCCAAGCTGCCTCAATCACATTTTCCATCTCTTCTTTTCTTGTTATCTTATTATCTAACTACAATGTGTATTACTTCTGTTTACTGTGTAACTCCTCCATTAGAATATAAATTTAAAAAAAAGAATATAAATTCTATTACAGCAGGAATTTGATGTGTGTGTTTAAAATGCTATTTGTAAAAATAAAATAAAATGCTATGTACTCATAACAATGCAACAATTTAGGTGACGCCTATAGTGGGTAGTCAATGAATCTTTGCTTCTATTTTTACTGTAGACTATAATGCTAGTTATTTTTGAGTGTTCTAAGAAATACTTTCCTTTCCCAAGTTCATAAATATATTCTGTATTTCCTTCTAAAACTTGTTTTTCCTTTTTTAGTCAGACTATTAGATCAAGAATTGATTTTTCCGTATGATGTGAGTTATGTTCAAAAAAATATTTTTTTAAACCTCTTATGGATAGCCAGGTGCTGAGCAGGCTGTATTTTTACTACATAATGGTTTTGGTTTATCTCTCTACCTTCTGAAGTCCCGTGGCGCTCAGTATTAAGATTCTGTAAAAACAAAGCAAAACAAAGTATCAACCCCACAGTTTTATTTGTAAAGAACAAAGCATGAAAAGTCATATTTAAATGTACTCCAAAACCTGAAAAACCCACGTCAGTTTCTCTGATATGTATGTTAAAGTGCTTGATATCACAATACTCTTTAAATTTTATATTATGTTCAGATGAGGGGAAAAAAAAATCCAGTTCTGATGCATTGTCAACAATATAAAGAAACACAATATAATCTAAATGCAGAAATGTTCATTGTTTTAAAAAGATACACTGGGTACATTTATACAGGTTCAGGGTTCAAGTGTAACACGGAAGATTCTGTCTATGTTTAACACCCTCATTTGATTGACAACAGGAACTCCTCTCTACTGTCAACAAGACTTGGTTTGGAATAGACCGGAGCTACACACAAATCCATTCAGGAAACAGGATGAAGTGTGATTCTCTCCTACATAACCCAAGGATGCCCTGGGTTCCTTCAAAAGAAGAGAAACTTTTCAGTATGTATTTTTTTCACTCTGCTGTCAACTGCTCAACGTGATACATTTCTGGAGCTAATCTTGTTTCTGTCCTTGAGAGGATGATCAGCCAAGGAAGATCTGGGAGGATGAGTTTCTTGCATTCCTCTGATCACATCATCAGCACTCTTCAAAAAAGCTTGGAAATTCAACAGATTTATAAATGTATTTAAATAGAAATAAGGGACCTAGAAGTTTATTATTCATTTCCGTCTCCTTTCAAGCTAAATAAGTAACAAATACTTAAGTAAGGAACAAGGGCTTCAAAAGAAACTGATGACTTGGAAACAGGATTCACTAAAATAGAGAGGAGCTCCAGACTCCATGCCCAATCAACGAAGGTGTGTTAATACTGAAATATAAATAGCAAAGATTCAGACTGTCCTTTCAATATGGTGAAAAGGATAGAGTAGTTTCTGTAAACCTCACAGAGAAAAATAAAATTCTCAAAATGAAAACCCACTGAAAAATCTTAATTCTTAGCAGAAAGAAGGTATTTCAATTAAGAGCTACACTCTCAATGATGTCAAATAAATATTTCCCTGGGGATCTGAGATCTTCATCTGTTGCCTCATGTTTCAAAATATTTTAGAGGTGTCAACATATACTACACACAAACCCTTAAGTATCGTATCTACCTCTTTCATTACATTTACATATAACAGTGCTTTATTCCAAAAAAAGGAAATACAAGCAATTCAGTTATTTCCCCTATATCATTCATGTAGTGTGACAGAAGTTCATGAAAACGATTTTTTAAAAAAGGCATGTTGAAGTAAATACCACAGGGTTACAAAGGTTCAAAAATGTGTGAAACACTGAAAATAAGTTTTAGAGGGAAACTGCAAACTTTTGCATGTTTCAGGTTTCTTATATCAAACTCTTGCTCCCAGTGGGATAGGGGAAGAGGAGGAACTTTTGTTCTCTGTAGCCCTATTTCACACCAACTAGAATCCCACTTTAAGCTACTCCACACCCCACACCAAGCCTCAGGCAGTTTTAAGGAGCTAATGAACCCGACCCAGGGCACTGCTTCCTGGGCTCACACACAGTACCAACAAGTGTGCTGCCACTGTGTCAGGAAGGCTGAGATTCGGAGTTTCTGGACATTTGAAAAACACTTGGAAATCAGATGTTTTAAGAGGTAATATTTTTGGCAATTTCATTTTAAAACAATTTCTTCTCAAGCTATTGTTATTTGAAAATACTCATTGTAATTCCAGGCATTATTTTTAGTTTATTCTGAAGAGAAAAAGTCAATTACAAAATTGATTTTTACTTACTTTAACTCTGAGGTGTGATTATGAAGCCATATACTAATTTAAAAAATTAATACAGCAAAAAGGATACCTCTCACTCGGTATGGTCCTTCCAAAAGCCAGCTATGGATACTTATTCTAAGGGTTCTGCTACCGTCCTGCTCAAAATATTCTGGTATTGGCTTAGGGGCAGCTATAAGCCACGTAAGAACTATAAGTCTTATTTCTTTAGAACTGTTTCTTTTGTGACCTCAAACTCTGCTTAAGCATCCTTTTTATTGGGACGCCTGGGTGGCTCAGTTGGTTAAGTGGCTGCCTTCGGCTCGGGTCATGATCCCGGTGTCCTGGGATCGAGTCCCACATCGGGCTCCTTTGCTCAGCAATGAGCCTGCTTCTCCCTCTGTCTGCCACTCTGTCTGCCTGTGCTTGCTCCTGTTCTATCTGACAAATAAATAAATAAAATCTTTAAAAAAAACAAACATCCTTTTTATTCATCAACTTGGATCCCAAGGACTTTTTGTTTACAAATATTAAATTTCTTCTAAAACACCAAGATAAAAAAAATAATAAAACGTCAAGATTTACCATAACCGGCAATAGTCAGAAGAATGGGCTGTAGGCCATTCAAGCAGCTTGCAAGGAGGTCCCCACGTTTGGAGACATGGCTGTTGTCACTGGAATAACTATATGGGCTCCCCAGGTGATCAATTTAAAGGCTCCAGCATTCTAGAGGAGGGGTCAGTTCTGGTGTGATTATCTCTTTTGAAATTGGTCACTTCCCATGTTACGGTCATACTACACAAAGTAGGATAAAACTTAAGGTATAACTCTTTTGGGAGGTACTGCTTTTTAAAGTAATAGCTTTATTCATAGGCCCCAAATCCAATTTTGCTCCTGGTTTTTGTAATGGATGTAATTTTCAACCACTTGAGAACCATTTGTTAAAATGAATGTTAAATTCATCCTTATAAATGATTATTATAAATGAATGTTAACAGTTATGTCCTACCTGTTTAGGTGGATGGATAAAGATCCAGGGGGTAGAAAGACTATTAATATGAATGCCTCCTTGGCACTCAGTCTCACGCAGCCTTGGTGTAATAAAAGACATGAGCTCTAGACTCTGTTTTGTCACTGACCAGCTGTGGGGTAAGTATTTAACCCCTCTGATCCTCAAGTGTTCCCGTCTATAAAATGATGGCTCAATGCTAGCATGCTCACATAAGTCATCTCTCAGTTGTCCAGAGTGTGCCAGAAGCATGGCCTTCTAAGAAAGGTACAAGAATAAAACCCTGCACTGATCATTCTGTGGTTTCTGATTACTGCAACACAAGAACCCCGTGTGAAGTAGATGCTGATTGCCTCCCATGAAAGACCTTCCAGGTCGTTGGAAGAGCTACACCAAGGCAGACAGCCCTTAGCCTCAGGCAAACACATCTCCTGTGTGCCCAGGTCACCCAGAATCATCTTTCTAAAGCTCTTCCCTGGGTTTCTAAATGCTGCCTTCAGCTCCCCTGGTGCTCCTCAAGTACTAAGTCACAGATTAAAAAGCGATGTGCCTTAGTCACCCTGGCTGAATACAGTGGTTGATAAAGGGAGTGAGGCGCTTGTTTGTTTAATTTCCTCCTCCAGGAAATAAAGGAAACAGTACTGTTGGCTAAAGCCCAGGACCCTCAAGATTGTACAAAGGTCCTGAGAGGCCATGGCTTTGCTTCTCAGCCACAACTGGGAATAAAACCCAGAGCTCTGCAAGGCAATTTCACCGCTAACAGTGTGCAAATGCCTAATTAGTTACAGGACCTACCATAAGTGAAGACTCAAGGTAACTAGCTAACACATGTATTTAACTTCCTTATAAAAAACCAAGCTGGAAAGCTACTCACAATGTTTGGTCTTTCAAAACTGTTGCCTCTCATTCTGCTTCCATTTTTGTCAGTCTGTGCAGCCCTGGCTTTTACCTTCTCCAGGCCAGTTGTTTCATATTATTACCCTTTCTTAAAAAAGGAACATAAAAACTTGCCCTGAGACACCCAGAAAGGGTTCATTCTTGCTCTTTCCCTCTGTTATTTGCATTATCTTGGTCAACAAATACTTTCACAAAAACATTCCAAGTTACACAGAGCCCTCCTCCTTCTTAGACATTCCTTCCATTTCCTGAGAGGGGGATGGGCACAGGAAGAGGGGTGGGGAGTGGGGACTGGAACCTAACAAAGAGAAGGTTTGAGATTATCCTTGAGGTAAGGAACTGCTGCAGGGGTTAGATGGCCAAATTATAAGTACAGAATCAAACTGCCGTTTGCAGGTCTTAGAACTTTGAGACCAACACTTTGAAATTCACATCTCTGCAAAGTACCTCACATAACAAGAATAAAAATGTGAAGAATGAGGTTAGTCTAGGCTAATCTTTCCAAAGTGTAAAGAAGTTATAATCCTACAATTTAACATACTTCTCAGGGCTTTGTGTGTTCTCTTTCCAGTTCAGCCAAGCTCCTGGGGTCCAGTATTTAAAATATTTGAATCATATCTTTAGCTTGTGCGGACGGAAAAATTTTTCCAAAAGACTGGAAAAGTGACTCAATTCAAATGTATGAAACCATTTGTAACTTAAAAAAAAAAAATTTAAGGGCGGACTGTCACGTACAGTAGGTAAAGCTGTTCACTTTCACAATACAAAGACTCGGACACACCAGGACGGATGGCTATGACATAATGCATTCTGGGATCCTTTGTGATACCTGGAGGGAAAAAAAAAGCCCGACTGGGTTGCACTGTAATTACATGTTTACTGGCTTCTTCCTGGCTAGCACCACTCTTCCCCTCCCCAACTCCCAACACGGTTAAGCTACTTATTTTAAATCACAGGAATATTTAATCTAAGAAAAGTATCTTATTAGAGTAATATAATTTCTTAAAGAAGATAGCATATTTACACACATCTAACACATGAAAATACTCTATTTTATACTAAATTCCAGGTTCAAATGAACTACAATACCGTATTTTGCCTTGTCTGTAGTGTGAGGATTGTTCTAATTGGGGAATACAGTGTGTTGCCCCTGCAGTGACTCACTAACTTGTCAGACAAGTCGAAATCAGTCCCCATAGCTGGGGGAGGTTCGGGAACAAGGGGGTCTGGACTGAGAGTTTCTAGTCACATGGGTTAGACATCCACTCCTTTGATGAGTGATCCTTCCAAGACTATGGTGAAGTCCTGAATGGTCTGCAGAATTCGGATGAGAGAGTTGACAGTCATGCGGTCGCGCAGGAGGGCGCTCTCCTCGTACATTCGGGTAATAGCAGGACACTCGGCTAAGAGTGGGATCCACTGTGGGAGCAGGCGATCCCTATGGATTCAAAGAGAAAGAAGTCCTGAGCCCTGCTGACCTTGCCACAGAACAATACAAACGTTAGAGCTTTCAATGGGAAGGTGTGGGGCTGGATAGAGCAAAACGAGCCATGTTCTGAGGTCAGCAGAGAGGGAACCAGATCTCAGAGAGGAAACCAAAGTCGGGAATTTGCTGGTTAAAAAGATACAGTAATGAGACAGTGTCAGCTAAAGGGAAAACAAGAGATTCTAAAAGTAAGTCTGGACAAATTGGCCTTAAGGACTTACCCACATTAAAGAGATTCTGTACTCTGACTGAACCCTTTTAAAAAGAGGCAGAATGTCATTTTCTATCTTTCTTTTACAAGGGTGTTACTCAGCCACCTGTGGTAAGGCATGCCAAAGTATACTGACCCTTTGGGAACAAAGACTACATTAAATAGTTGGGACTAACATTTAAAAAAAACTAACACATAATAAGGTAAGGAATAAAATCAAAGGAGAGGGATGCCTGGGTGGCTCAGCTGGTTAAGCGGCTGCCTTCGGCTCAGGTCATGATCCCAGCGTCCTGGGATCGAGTCCCACATCGGGCTCCTTGCTCGGCGGGGAGCCTGCTTCTCCCTCTGCCTCTGCTAGCTCCCGCTCTCTCTCTGACAAATAAATAAATAAAATCTTAAAAAAAAAAAAAAAAAAAGAATCTCTTAAAAAAATAAATAAATAAAATCAAAGGAGAAAAACATTAAGTAGATTTTATAAACCAAAAGCAGGGAGGCACTGGTCTAATTAATCCAAACAGTAAAGATATAAAAGAAGATAAGGATCATGCTCAAAAGGAATTTTAAAAGTATAGGTGAAACTGGCCCCTCTTATTAAGAATACAGAACTTAGTTCTGTGAACCATTTGTTTCAGGAGGACATCTCAACCTTCAGGTATTTTTTTTTTTCTTTGAGAGAGAGAGAATGAGAGAAAGCAGGAGAGAGGAGGGAGCGTCAGAGGGAGCAGCAGACTCCCCGCTGAGCAGGGAGAATGATGCAGGACTGGGACTCCAGGATCACGACCTGAGCCAAAGGCAGATGCTTAACCCACTGAGCCACCCAGGGGCCCAACCTTCAGTGTGTACTGATTAAACTCAGACATTAGTTATCTGTCACTAAGTATCTAAGATGTTCTTACTAAGCATCTCTCAATATAGCTTTCTTTCCTCTTCTTTTAATTAATTAATTTATAAGATTTTATTCATTTCTTTGAGAGAGAGAAAGAGAAAGAGCATGAGCAGGGGGAGAAGGAGAGGAAGAGAGAGAGAGAGAGAGAGAGAGAGAGAGAGAAGCAGACTTCCCGCTGTGCAGGGAGCCCAACTTGGGGCTCCATCCCAGGACCCTGGGATCATGACCCCAGCCAAAGGTAGACGCTTAGCTGACTGAGTCATCCAGGAGCCCCTCCTCTTTTTTTTTTAAGATATTTATTTATTTGACAGAGATCACAAGTAGGCAGAGAGGCAGGCAGAGAGAGAGGGGGAAGCAGGCTCCCTGCTGAGCAGAGAGCCCGATGTGGGGCTTGATCCCAGGACCCTGAGATCATGACCTGAGCTGAAGGCAGAGGCTTTAACCCACTGAGCCACCCAGGCGCCCTTCTTTTTTTTTTTAAGTTAATTTTTTTTATTGTTGTTTTTTTTAAAGATTTTTTTAAGTTAATTTTTTAAAAAAAGATTTTATTTATTTATTTGACAGAGATCACAAGTAGGCAGAAAGGCAGGCAGAGAGAGAGAGGGAGAAGCAGGCTCCCTGTGAGCAGAGAGCCCAATGTGGGGCTCGATCCCAGGACCGTTTAACAAACTGAGCCACCTAGGCGCCCCTAGTTAATTTTTTGTAGTAATCTCTAAACCCAAGGTGGGGCTCAAATTTACAAACCCTGAAATTAAGAGTCACATGCTCTTCTGAGCCAGCCAGGCACCCCACAATATGCCTTTCCTGACAAGAGCAGCCATAACTAGGCATGCTGAATCTCTTGTTGGGGTGGTAGAAAATAACAAACACTGCACAAGTAACTTACAAAAAAATCTTATTCTTGGGGTGCCTGGCTGGCTCAGTCCACTGAGCGTCTGACTCTTGATCTTGGCTCAGGTTATGATCTCAGGGTTGTGAGACTTAGCCCTGTGTTAGGCTATATACTCAGCGGGTAGTCTGTTTGCGATTCTCTCTCCCTCGCCCTCTGCCCCTCCCCTGTACTCTCTTAAATAAAGAAATTGTAAAAAAAAAAAAAAAAAAAAAAAGCTTATTCTAAAGCTCTACGTGTTTCATTTCTTATAATTCTGATAGTTGTTTTAAAATTAATGGATTGTACAGCTCTTATGTGTCATTTTCAAAAAATACCGGGGTAGGAAACTATCTTAGAAGACTTTATATAGTTAAGAATTATTTATGTAGTATGAATTCTACAATGTTATCAAATTTAAAGCAATATGGTGGTATATTGTAAATACACGTGCATATATGTGGTGGTGTGTCAAATTCCCTACCAAACTACCTTTTACCCAACTGCCCACCTTTGGAGCCGGTGTAGTGTATGGTTGAAAGTTTGGGCTCTTGAATGAGACTGGGTATGAATCTTGGCTCTGCTTTTTTCTAACTGTGTGACCTTGGGAAAGTTGGTTAACTTAGTTATGCCTCATTTATCTTCTGTTTTCTCGTCTATGCAATGAGGGTACCAGCTGCTACTTCATGTAGTGTAGTAGTGAAGTGACAGGAGGATTAAATGAGATAATGAATGTAACGTACTTAGCATCGTGCCAACATATAGCAAGTACCCAATGAAGAGTTGTCTCATAATAAAATCAGGAATGAAAGAGGCCCGTGGGAGAGCCCTGGAAGGGGCATGATCTGGTATAATTGCTTCTGGACTCTTGTTTAACATGTAACAAAGATAGTGAAAGTCAAGAATTGAATTTTTACCGTGTTCCAAGGCAAACTAAAATCTGGAATTTGCCGTCCTTCCCAATGTTCCTGGGTGCAGTATTAATAGCATTTACATAGTGGCAAAAGGTTTTGCAGGATGATTTCTGAATAAGGACATCATCTTCATTGTCTAGAATCTGGTCAGTGGTTTCAAAATAAGCAACTGCTTTCTCTGGGGAAGGAAGTTAGAATCATATCACAATACACATTAATACGTCATGTACACAGAAAGATTATCACTTAGTTTATTCTGGAAACACTAACGATGCTTTGTATTATAGCCAGTCCAGAAACCAAAACCATTATTTTATCACTGGTTTCAAGATGAATTTCAGAGGTCCATGTTTCACAGTGGAACAATATGCTCCCAGCAGTTTATTTTCTAATCTAGACTGCACTCCAGAAGGGGAGAAAGTTTACTCTCTTTAGAATACCTTCAAGCAATGGAAATTGGAAACAAACAAACAAACAAAACCAAAAAACCAGACTCCTCTGTCAAGGCTAGAACCTTCTATGAGTAACCAGTAAATATACAGGAGCCATTGAAATGGTATCCTCTGTTCTGTTACAAAATGGCTGGCTAACACTTTACAACAAAATCCTTGAAATAGAACTGATTCAGGAACTCTAAGGAAGGGATATGTATACACATATCAGAAATAGGAGCTTTAGATTGTGGGCATTCCAAAAGAAAAAAAAAAAATCACTCTTGGAGGCCTAGTTCTGTTAACCTCTTCTTTGTCTAAAAATTCTAAGTTGGATAAAATCAACTACTCCATCTAGACTATACTTACAAGACACAAAATGATTAATTACCCCTCTAAAAAAAGCTGGGAATTCTAGAAGAACTACATACCAAAATAAAGATTACAAAGCTTATTTAGCAAGCTAAAGCAGCACACTCCCAACAGAATTTTCTGTGATGAATGAAATGTTCTATATCTGCAAGGTTCAACTTAGTAGCTCCTAGGTAAGGCACGTGTGACTGAGGAAGTAAATCTTAAATTTAATTTACAGTAAATCAGTTTAAATTTAAATAGCCACAAGTAGTTAATGGTTACCATACTGGACAGCATAAAGATAGAGTAATCCTTCTAAAGCATAAGTTATATTATGTCACCTACTCCTTGGCTCAAAGCCTTCCAATGACTTCCTATTTCAATCATGATAAAGACCAAAGTTGTCCCAATGGCCTAGATGGCCCTAAAGCATCTGGCTCTGGCAATAAACAGCCCTCTCTCCCCAGTATCCTCTTACTCTCTGTCTCCCTCACTCTGGCCCAGTCAGGTACCAGTCAGTACCAAGAATACCAGTTAGTCTTGGTATTCTATGAAACGGCCAAGTGTACTCCAAGCTTGGGGCCTCTCCCTGGCAATCCTCTCAGCCAGCAGTATTCTTCTCCCAGACAGTCAACATGGCTTGATTCCTCACTTCCTTAGTCTTTGATCAAATATCACCTTGTCCACAAAGCGTAGAACCACCCCACTTAAAAGAGCACTCTCCACTCCATGTCCTGTCACTCTGCTCTATTTTTTTCCACATCAAACATAGCTTTATAACATACTAGATGAGTTGCATACTTGTTATGTTTTTGTGTATTGTCTGGGTTCCTGCCCCCACCAGAATCTAAGTATGTCAACCATAGGAATTTTTGTGTTTTACTTATCTCTTGATATGTATCTTTTTTTTTTTTTTTTTTTTAAAACGTAAGCTCTATGCCCAACGTGGGGCTTGAACTCATGACCCTGAGATCAAGAGTCCCAAGCTCTACCAACTGAGACAGCCAGGTGCCCCTTGATGTAGATCTTGAGCATCTAGAGTAGTGTCTGGAATATTATGGACACCATAAATATTTGTTGGATGAATGAAAAGACAGTGCTAATTTGATATTTATTTTAAAAAATGTACTCCCTTGTTACTACCCCTTATTTGCTTAAACTCTGGGGTCTTCCAGTTTTGTAAGAAACATTTCAGTGACCTTATAATAACATACACCTGCTTTAACTTACCTATGAAGTCCCAGATGAAGACATTCTTGTGGAAGATGCGGGCAGATTTGAACCCATGATGGAAGACTTGTTCAAGTGCCACAACTAGTCCATTTTCTCCACACAGCAACACGGTGAGGCTTCCTCTCTGTGGAGCAAAACATGCAGTGCCAAAGAATAATCTGCTGCTTTTATGTTTAAGAAGATGCTAGAGAAATAGGTGCTGAGGACGGCTATGAAGCACATTTTTGTAGCTGTTAGAAAGCTTACAAATAAAAATTAACATACCCTCTACTGCCTTATGTATCATGTATAAAAATGGCTTTAAAATCCTATATATTAAGTTTTATAGATCATACCTCTTTTTCAGGTTTGTGAAAATGTTTCACAATATTATTCACAGCTTCTCCAATTCCTTCTTGGATCTGTCCAGCATTGGGTTCTGAAAAAATAATGAACAGTGGCTGAATTCTCATGCAAGGGAAATAAACTAAAGTATTATGGGGTATGGCCTGTGTCCACCAGGCAGGAAAATACTTCACCACAGCAGACTGGTTTGCGAGGGCCCCTGTGAAATTCGCCTCAGGCCAGTTCAGCCAAGTGGGAGGCATCTTGGCACAAAAGAAAAGAATCCAGGAGATCCTTAGATTCAAATTCCAACCTTTCCATTTGTAATCTATAACCTTGGTTAGATGTCAAACTTCCTCTAAGTTTGAATTTCCTCAGCCTTAAAACAGGGAAAATATACACCTCATGGGTCACTAGGAGAGGTGAATGAGATATTACAGGTCTAAATCACCTGGCATGGTACCTGTCACAAAGCGCTAGCAAACCTCTGGATCTGAGGAGTGAGGTGGGAAAGACCCACAGCATCATTCACAGGTACCCCCTTATCCTACCTACCTCTGAGTCCCTTAGTAGGCACACACTCAGGTTTGTGAAGCTGTGAAGGGCTAACCTGAAATCTGTGTTTTTGCTATTGTGTTGAAAGTAAAGGGGTGATGCCTGGTATGCTGCAGCAGCCAAAGCCCAGAACTGCTTCCTTTTCTGATACTCAGTCCATTCGGGCACTGCTTCATTTGCATGCCCCCCCCAAATGCTTAGGGCCTCATTCTTGGGGGAGACCATGGTGGGTTGCTTGATTGGCATCTAAACTGCCTTTGCCTCCCAAACCCCAAAAATGGTTTAAAAAAAAAAAAGACGGTAAACAGATTTTAGCGAAAAAAATAGGCAGGTAGTAAGAGAAAAAAATTAATTTTTGATAATGTCTTATGGTGATTAACTATTAAACTTAATTTACATGTCATATTGTAAAGGATAAGCAACACATTCTAGTGTTTCAGAATCTTTGAATTTTTTTTTAAAAGATTTTTTTTTTTTTAAGATTTTTTATTTATTTATTTGACAGACAGAGATTACACAAGTAGGCAGAGAGTCAGGCAGAGAGGGGAGGGGAGAAGCAGGCTCCCTGCTAAGCAGAGAGCTCGATGTGGGTCTTGATCCCAGGAGCCTGGGATCATGACCTGAGCCGAAGGCAGCGGCTTAACCCACTGAGCCACCCAGGCGCCCTTTAAAGATTTTTTAAAAAAATTTTTTTCATTTGACAGAGAGAGATCACAAGTAGGCAGAGAGGAAGGCAGAGAGAGAGAGAAGGGGGGAAGCAGGCTCCTCGGTGAGCAGAGAGCCCGATGCGGGACTCGATCCCAGGATCCTGAGATCATGACCCGAGCCAAAGGCAGAGGCTTAACCCACTGAGCCACCCAGGTGTCCCTAGAATCTTTGAATTTGTACTGCTGGAGGATTTCTTGCATAAAACATTCTCCAGGTAAGGGGCGCCTGGGTGGCACAGTGGGTTAAAGCCTCTGCCTTCAGCTCAGGTCATGATTCCAGGGTCCTGGGATCGAGCCCCGCATTGAGCCCAGCATCGGGCTCTCTGCTCAGTGGGGAGCCTGCTTTCCTTCCTCTCTCTCTGCCTGCCTCTCTGCCTGCTTGTGGTCTCTGTCTGTCAAATAATTAAATAAAATCTTTAGAAAAACAAACAAACAAACAAAAAACCAAAACATTCTCCAGGTAAAACTCAAGTTTTTCCACACCAATGCATAAAAATTATTAAAATGGGAACCTCTGGGACGCCTGGGTGGCTCAGTGGGTTAAGCCGCTGCCTTCGGCTCGGGTCATGATCCCAGTGTCCTGGGATCGAGTCCCACATCGGACTCTCTGCTCGGCAGGGAGCCTGCTTCTCCCCTCCCCTCTCTGCCTACTTGTGTGATCTCTCTCTGTCAAATAAATAAATAAAATCTTAAAAAAAAAATAAAAAATAAAAAAAAATAAAATGGGAACCTCTAATGATTGAAGGACTGATACTGTGGCTTCTTCAGCTGCTAGTTATTTTTTTCCTTTCTCTGAATATATTTTTTAAATATTTATTTATTTTTTTAGTAATCCCTATGTCCAATGTGGGGCTCAAACTCATGACCCTGAGATCAAGAGTCATATGCTCTACCAACTAAGCCAGTCAGGCCCCCTTGAATATTTTATTTTTTAAACATGAAGATCTTGGGAGACCTGGGTTGCTCAGTTGGTTAAGCATCTGCCTGCAGCTCAGGTCATGATCCCATGGTTCTGGGATCAAGTCCCACATCAGGCTCCCTGCTCAGCGGACAGTCTGTTTCTCTGTCTGCCCTGCTTTTGCGCGCTCTCTCTCTCTCTCCATATTTCTCTGTCTCAAATGAAAAAATACAATATTTAAAAAAAAGTAAATATGAAGACTTATTTTGAAAACTTTTATTTATTCTAAAATAGCACTGTACTAATCAGCAGTATTTTATTTTTATTTATTATTATTTTTAAAGATTTTATTTATTTATTTGACAGAGAGAGATCACAAGTAGGCATAGAGAGAGAGAGGAGGAAGCAGGCTCCCCGCCAGAGAGCCCGATGTGGGGCTTGATCCCAGGACCCTGAGATCATGACCTGAGCCGAAGGCAGAGGCTTAACCCACTGAGCCCCCCAGGCACTCCTATTTTATTTATTTTTAAAGATTTTATTTTTTTAACTAATCTCTATATCCTACTTTGGGCTCAAACTTATAACCCCAAGCTCAAGAGTCTCATGTTTTACCAACTGAGATAGCCAGGAGCCTCTAATCAGAAGTATTTTAAAACGGATTTAAAACTTTAGTTCTCTAAATATCACCTTGCACACACTGTGAGAAAGTGTCAATTGCCCATCTCTGAATTTCAGGTTATTTAAAAATTTCTACCTATTGAGTAAGGAAAGAAAATACGACCAAAGTTGGGAGTTAGGCCTCCTAAAACAGTAATATCCAAATAAATTGGGACTGTTTTAGAAGTTTTTTAAAAATTAATTTATTTTTTTAAAAGATTTTATTTATTTATTTGAGAGACAGAGATCACAAGCAGGCAGAGAGGCAGGCAGAGAGAGAGGGGGAAGCAGGCTCCCTGTGAGCAGAGAGCCCGATGCAGGGCTCAATCCCAGGACCCTGGGATCATGACCTGAGCCGAAAGCAGAGGCTTTAACCCACTGAGCCACCCAGGCACCCCTGTTTTAGAAGTTCTAAAATTTGGATGGATTGGGCTAAAATATTTTATTTTTTTTTAAATTTTTTATTTATTTGATGACAGAGAGAGTGAGAGAGCACAAGCAGGGGGAGTGGCAGAGGGAGATGCAGGCTCCCAGCTGAGCAGGGAGCCTGATGCAGGGCTTGATCCCAGGGCTCTGGGATCATGACCTGAGTGGAAGGCAGATGCTTAACCAACTGAGCCACCCAGGTGCCCCCTTAAGTCAGTCTTCTAAGTCAATTTAGGATTACATACAATAAGTTCACCAATTTTAAGTGTGCAATTTGATGAGCTCTGACAGATGTATAGTGATGCAACTACGACAATCATAATGTAGAAAATTCCTATCAACCCAAAAAGTTCCCCTGTGCCCTTTTCAGTCAATCCCTTTCCCTAACTCTCAACTCCTGGCAACTGATGCTCTGCTTTCTATCATTATTATACTGCCTTTTCTAGAATTCAGTCTAGATGGAATCATAGAGCATCTAGTCTTTTGTGTCTGTTCTCTTTTACTTAGCATAATGCTTCTGAGAGTCACCCATATTGTTAGATACATCAGTAGTTTGTTCATTTTTAGATACTGTTGAGTACTATGACACTGAATAGATATAGCACATTCTGCTTATCCGATTACCAGCTGGTGGTACTGGATTATTTCTATTTTGACTATTATGAATGAAGCTCCTATGAACATAGGACTGCAAGTATTAGTGTAGCTCCACATGTTCATTTCTCTTGAGTAAATACTGAGGAGTGGGATTCTGTGTCAAGTGTATGCTAAGGGTGTGCATGTCTTTAGAAGAAAGTACCAAACTGTTTTTCCTTCGTCATTCCCACTAACAATGTCTGAGCATTCCATTGCTCTCCATCCTCACCAACATTTGGTATTATCAATCTTTATAATTTTAGTTTATCTAGTGAGTGTGTGAAGTCTACTTCTGAAGGCAACAACGAATTATGAATCAGGGGAATATTTTGAGAAAGAATTGTGGGGGGTGCGCCAGGGTGGTTCAGTTGGTTAAGCGTCTGCTTTAGCTCAGGTCCTGATCCCAGGACTCCCTGCTCAGCGGGGAGCCTGCTTCTCCCCCTCCCTCTGCCTTTTGCTCAGTCTATTTGTGCTCTCTGTCAAATAAATAAATGAAATCTTAAAAAAAAAGAGTAAGGAGGATTTTTTTGACTATATCTAATAGTTAATATCTGCCATGTGCTAATAAATGGACAGGGACTAAAAATATTTAAGGAAACCTCTTTGTTGATAAACTGAAGACCTCTCAGGTTCTGTTATATTCTACTTATGGCTTTATTGTCTATGGCTGAAATAAAACCACTTCCCTGATAAACTTCTGTAATTTTTTTTTTTAAATATTTTATTTATTTATTTGACAGAGATCACAAGCGGCAGAGAGGCAGGCAGAGAGAGAGAGGAAGGGAAGCAGGCTCCCTGCAGAGCAGAGAGCCCGATGCGGGGCTCGATCCCAGGACTCTGGGATCATGACTTGTGCCGAAGGCAGTGGCTTTAACCCACTGAGCCACCCAGGCACCCCAAACTTCTGTAATTTTTCACTAAATCATACTGCCTCTGTTTTAGTTTTCTGTGGCTCCTGTAATAGATTATCACAAAGTTGGTGACTTAAAACAACACACATTTATTCACTCTTTGATCCGGAGTGCCAGGAATCAGAAATTACCGCCGGGCAGGAATCAGGGCAGCTCTGAGGCTCAAAGGAAGAACACACTTCTCACCTCTTCAAGCTTCTGCCAGCTACTGGCATTCTCTGGCTTGTGGCTGCATCACTCCAATTTCTGCCTCCCTCTTATAAGAATATGTGTGAATGCATTTAGGGCCCACCTAGATAATCCAGGGTAATCTCCCCATCCCAAATCCTTAAGTTAATCACATTTACAAAGATCTTTTTCCAAATAAAGTAACATTTACTGATTCTGGGATTAGGATCTAATACTCTTGGGAGACATTATTCAGCCTATTAAAGACCACATTAACATAAATTGGAAGTTTATAGTAGTATTAAAAATGGCATGTAAATACAGCATTCTATCCATAAAAGTCACTCCTCTATACTATTTTATTACTTCCGTAGGAACACAGGCATAGGGAGAGGAATTTTTAGATTTTCTGTTTATTTGCGAGAGAGAGAAAGAGCATGAAAGGAGAGAGGTCAGAGGGAGAAGGAGACTCCACGCTGAGCAGGGAGCCTGATGTGGGACTCAATCCTGGGACTCCAGGATCATGACCTGAGCCGAAGGCAGTTGCTTAACCAACTGAGCCACCCAGGTGCCCCTGGAGATGAATTTTTATTTTTTTATTTTTAATTTATTTTTATTTTTAAAAAAGATTTAGTTTATTTATTTGACAGAGAGAGATCACAAGTAGGCAGAGAGGCAGGTAAAGAGAGAAGGTGGGGGAAGCAGGCTCCCTGCTGAGCAGAGAGCCCGATTCAGGGCTCGATTCCAGGACTCTGCGATCATGACCTGAGCCAAAGGCAGAGGCTTAACCCACTGAGCCACCCAAACACCCCTGGTTTTTGTTTTTTTTTTTTTAAAGTCCAATCTACCCCATAACATGGGGCTTGAACTCACAACCCCAAGATCAAGAAGTCACATGCTCTACTAACTGAGCCAGCCAGGTACCCTTCAAGGAAGGTACCTTGAAGTTTCAGTCAAAATATTACTTAGTCACAGTTCTATAGCTTAATTAAAACAGAACATGCAGTTTTTATTTGATTTTAATATCTAAATTCTTCAGGCTTTTAATTATTTGTTAATTCTTACCTTATTTTTTCCCTTTCCTCTCTCCTCCCTCTTTCAAATTCTGTTTGCCCAAATTAATTTTCCTCCACTTTCTTCTTTTTAATCTTGCCACAATTCATTAATGTATGTTCCCTGTGAAATGGCCCCATGATGCCTGCAACATCTGAGGCATACTGCAAATTTAACAAGCAATGATGGTACTTACTGGTGGTTTTTCCTGTCAGTGAAGTGATGCTCAGTCTCCGAGCCGAGGTGGGGGATTTCTGCTGGGGTGGAGTCCGACACTGCTTTACCAGATCCTCATCTGCCACTGAGGTCATCAATTCCCCAATAAGGATTCTCTCCAGGCTTCCATCATCAATGCCTTTCCCCAACCACCGCCCGCATGGGAACCTTATAGGTCAGAAAAACAAACCTCTCCATCACCAGTACTTCACTAGTTCTAATCAGAATTTTTAAAATGGCACCATGGGTGATGCCCATCATTTTAGTGACTATGGGTTGTTTTTTAAATTTAATTTTAAAATTTCAAACATACAGAAAAGTAGAGAGAATTGTATAACAGACACCCATATTCTTTAATGTTTTGCCATATGCTTTGTTTTTATTTTGTGTTGAAGTATTTTACAGTACATTGCACACATCAGAACATTTTACCCCTAAAAACACTTCAGTATGAATCTCTGAAAAATAAAGACATTCTTTCTTATATAGTCAGAAATTGCTACCACATTCAAACAAATTAAAATGATTCACTATTTTCTCATACCTCACCTAAATTAAAATACTGTGGTTAGTTCTGACAATAATATTTTCAAATTAGAAGCTAATGTGGAAATTCAGAAATGGGAGAAAAGAGCACAATATTTCCAAAGAGGAGTACCAGCTATAACAGTAGAGTCCAAAAAATCCTTTCCTCCTACTAAATTAATTACTTTAAGCTGCCCTTTTTTAAAAAAATCAGAGTTATATCAATCTTTTCCAACACTTGTGGACTAGGCATTGATAGCACACACAAATAATTTTTTAGAAGTTTTCTGGGGGCAATTTTGTATTACATAAAAAGTAAAACTAAGGGGTGCCTAGGTGGCTCAGTTGGTTAAGTGTCTGCTTTCAGCTCAGGTCATGATCCCAGAGTCCTGGGATTAGGCACCCACCCCAAACTCCCTGCTCAGCAGGGGGCCTGCTTCTCCTTCTTCCCTTGCAGCTACCCCTCCACTCTTGTTGTCTCCTGTTGACTCTGCTCTCACTCTCTCAAATATGTAGAAAATCTTAAAAAAGAAAAAGTAAAACTAAACAACACAAAAACCTAAACTAAGATTCAGAAGGCAGTGAGAAAGCTTTAGAAAGAAAATAATTCTTTTTTTTTTTTAAGTTTGTTTTAGTAATCTCTATATCCAACATGGGGCTCAAACTCAGGACTCTGAGATCAAGAGTCACACACTCTTCTGACTGAGCCAGACAGGCACCCCAGAAGGAAACAATTCTTAAACCTTTTCTTGTCTAAAGAGTCTCAAAGAAAGAATTCTGAGCTCCCAAGGACATTTACATACCTGTATGTATGTCCTGTGATCTCATTTCTGACCATGACACAATCCACCAGCCATTTGGCTAACAGTCCTGAGTTATCGTGACCAATCTGAACAGTAGTCAGCTTCCCCAAGTTCTGGCACTGGAGGGACAGGACCACAGGTTATTCAGAGCCTGATCCCACTCCCACTACTGCTTAGCTTTAGTGGTGGCACTTTGGTTTCATCTAATTTAACAACTGCAGAAGACTCATCCTGCATAATATGCTCTGCTTTGTAGTAGAGAAATATATTCACATCCAATATATCCCATCTAATGAGCTAGGACACATATAGGCAGTAACTATCAAATGAGGGGACTATACAAGGTGCTAGAGATGTAAGCAAGTACTAGAAAAACACTGGAAAAGGAAAAATTATTTCTAACTGGGGAACCCAGAATTTGTGCCTTTATGGCGAGAATAATTTCAAGAAGTGGCAAAAGGATGCTATTTAGATTCAGTTACGGTGAAGCCAGGAAAATAAATAAATAAATAAATAAATAAAATCACTGACATAGCTGTTTTTCTGTTTCTAATAAAATGCTAAGGCAGAAGTGACCTGAAATCTCACCTACTAGAAGTCTCTGAAGCTCTCATAAAAAAATTATAGTTATCAATATCCTTCCTGGCCATCGATGGACAAGTACAAAAGAAAGCAATGATAAAAGGAATAGTAAAAATAAATGTCAATTAAATTCTGACTTTTAAATTCTAATAAAATATCACAGAACCCCCAAATGACTATATATGGTTGGGAACATCACAGCTATGAATTCTTAAAGCCCTTGACTTTGTATCAAGGTGAGAAGACATCACAGCCATTCACGTTAGGGAGGATGGCATCTTGAATTAGCAGCGGCAGGAAAAACAGAAAGAAGTAGGCAGAAATGAGAGAGTCTGGAAACGGTAATGATGGAACTTATAATAGACTTTATGTTCCATACTTGCTAGTCAAAGAAAAGCCAAGCATTTTAATCTTTTGCATATAATGAGACCATTATAGATAAATAGGGCTAAAAGGGGCTCTTGGGTGTGTTATGACTAAGTGGAAACTGCTATTCCTAGACCCCAAGGAACATGGAAACAGGATATTCAATCAATACTACTTCTCTCCTGAAACAAGAGCAGGTGTTTGTCTTCCTCCTGCATTCCAGGATCAGCCTGCAGGGGGGCTCAAAGACAGGGGAATGCTTCAGCAGGTGAGACCTGAAAACTGACTACAATATCAAAAGGTAGTTTTATAGAATCACTCTACAAATGTCACCATGTGGTTCACAAGCCATAAGCATGGGTGTCAGCTCTCCTGTTCATTTGTCCAGGTGGCAGAGAGCATTTTACAGTAAGAAAGAGAACCACTGTGGGAAAAGCATTTACTTGAATGTTCCCTACTTGCCTGCTTCTGTGCAAAGCACCAGCAATCATGGAATAGAACCTAGCAAAGCCCCAAAGTATTCCATTACAAGTAGAAAAATAGAGTTTAATAACTAAAATTATAGCAATAAAAATATAAAACAAATAACTGTGTTTAAGACAACTTTAGCTGTATACTCACAAAAATGATCCTGCAGGCCTGAGTACTCCTTTGTATTATTTGATTTGAGGACACATGAAGAAATAAAACCGGAATCCTTGTGTAGAACTATGTATGACATTTTCTGCTAAGAAAGATAGTAGCTGAACCTACCTCAAAAGTCATTTCAAGGAGGTTTTTGGGAATCTGCATTACTCCCGTGTCTCCTAGCTCTCCTGATACGCAGATCCAAGGGTTCGATGTGATGATCGCATTGCTCAGCTTTTTGATGGGTATGATCACGGACCTATATGGAATCACTGGAAGAACAATATTGAAATTAAAAATCACAATAAAATTCTCCTGATAATAAGGGAAATATATATTAATGACTCTGCTGGCTTTTAGAGACAGCTTGCTTGTTATGATCTTTCAAGATGTGCTTACAGAGAAGATGAGATCACCTCTTCCAGTCTATAAAGATGAGGTCCAGTTTATAAATCACAAGTCCAAGCTTGTGACAGTTTCCATGGCATATGGATATTCCAAGGTATGCATGGCATGCAGAGTATCACCATAGTGACATATGTAACCTCTACATTTACAAAAAGTAATCCCAGGCATTAATACCAGAACTGATTCCTATACAAAATTTCATTGCTTTAATGCTTTAAATTTTGTTCTAAAATCAAGTATACTAAGGAGCATGGTTCCTGATTTGGGTTCATATGTAAAAGGGGGTGAATGGCCTCTTGGACTCTATCGTCTTGTTGCTAATTTCCTCAAGGATATGTTTCAAAACGTTCCCATCCCTACTGTACAGCTCGCTATGCAAAGCCAAGAGTAATAAACACTGCCATTCTGGATATAACAAAGTGTATAAACCACAATTTGGAAAGCTATTGAGGCCACTCAGGTACAAGAGGAGCCCTGGGGAAGAATCAAGATGTAGAAAGCAATCTGTGTGCAACCTTTTCTTTCAGAAAGGCTCTTCAGAAGGCACACCACTAGATGTCACTGTCCAATCATTGTCTTTTGCTCAAACAGGGTAGCACAATAAAGACATTGCACTCCCTCCATTCTCTTTTAAAAATGGGGATGGTTCAAACACTGGCATATTTTTATCCCTCAGAGTCATACTTGTTTTCATTTTTTTTTAAAGCAGTGTAGAATCAAATTTTTTTTGTTATCCTTCAAATTTCTGCTCCTTTAGTCAAAAGAAAGGGTATCAGAAGCCCTCCTTGAAAGATCTACACATATGATGATACACATTTATTGGACAAGGTGCCCAGATACAGCCTCAGAAAATGAGATCATGGTTCAATGCACTCTTAGATAAAAGGAAAGTGACTGGGATTAATGGTTCATTTCCCTCATTTTACATAAACGACTTTCTTTATGTTAAGTGAATAACCTCCCTTTCTGTCTTTTCATTTTGGCTGAAGGAAAGGAAAATGTCAGAGGAAAGGCCATACCCTCATGGTTTAGTAATCATCAGAATCAAATGGGTCTTGAAACTGAAAGCAGAAGAGGTTAGTATAAAACTTTATTTTAGGTGCCAGAGGCTTCTCTCAGTCCTTTCACTGAGAGGATTAGAAAAGCTACAAAAAAAAAAAAAAAAAAAAGAAAAGAAAAGAAAGGGTTTAGGGTCAGATGCACAACTGTGATTACATAAAGTATAAAAGGAGTAATATTATTAAACTTAAAATTATTTCTTTCAAGAAGATCCCAATTCTTCAGAGTTACTTACATGGAATCTATAGATACAAGTAGGATCTTAGGAGTCCTAACTACCTGGGCTATTTCTTTTAATACTGTACATAACATCTTAGGCTCTTTTTAAAAAAAAGATTTATTTATTTATTATTTGAGAGAAGGAGGGGATGGTAAGGGAGGGGCAGAGGGAGAGGGAGAGAATCTCAAGCAGACTCCCCACTGGGCAGGGAGTCCAACACAGGGCTTGAGGTCACAACCCTGAGGTCATAACCTGAGCTGAAATTAAGTTGGGTGCTTAACCCACTAAGCCACCTGGGCACCCCTAACATCTTAGCTTCTTACACCAGCAGTAATGTACTGATAGTTTTGGGGTGCCTGGGTGGCTCAGGGGGTTGGGCCTCTGCCTTCAGCTCAGGTCATGATCTCAGGGTTCTGGGATCAAGACCCACATCAGGCTCTCTGCTCAGCAAGAAGCCTGCTTCCCCTTTTCTCTCTACCTGCTTCTCTCTGCCTACTTGTGATCTCTCTCTGTGTTAAATAAATAAATAAAATCTTTAAACTGACTGATAGTTTAGATATTAATGGATAGTTGGCAGATACTACTGGTTGGCCCAATACCCAGTTCAGCTCAATGTTTCCTTGTCTGCTTCTATCAGAGACTAGAAAGCCAAAACCTACTAATTTTTGGCCAGTGACAAGTTGTATTTATTGGGATTTCTTAGAAAACCCTGTTTTCCTAGTACAGGTTCTGCCCTTTACTCTTTGGCACTCCTTCCCTCTTACCTGCTAGAAGGTAGAATGAGAACAGCCATCATATGACCATGAAATGATTAGCACACACTGAGGACTGTCTAGAAGAGAAGGACAAAGACTCTGGGTCCCTGAACGTACTATAGACTATTTTGAAACTTCTCGTTATATAAGAAATATGAAACCACCTATTTGTTTAAAGCACTGTTTTCCAAGTTTCTGATTCTTTCAGCTAAACACAATTTTTGATACAAGTAAAAATTCTCCAAAGTGGGTAAGAGGAGCCACTGCACATAAGAATTAGTACTGGTGAATAAATGTGATAATTTGACTTTCCATCAAAAACACATCTCCAGTCAGCATTTCCTCCCTCTACAACCCTACATTATTCAGTAAGGTCTTTTTTTTTTTTTTTAAATTATTTTTTTTTTTTTTTTTTAAAGCATTTTATTTATTTATTTGACAGACAGAGATCACAAGTAGGCAGAGAAGCAGGCAGAGAAAGAGGAGGAAGCAGGCTCCCTGTTGAGCAGAGAGCCCAAAGCGGGGGCTCGATCTCAGGACCCTGGGATCATGACCTGAACCGAAGGCAGAGGCTTTAAACCACTGAGCCACCCAGGTGCCCCTATTCAGTAAGGTCTTAAAGTCTTTCTGAATAATCAAAGTTTAATGATGTTCACAGTTCCATACGTTTATTATGGTATGCTGATTTTAAAAATTTTATGTGTTTTATGTAAGATACTGGACGATTTGTTTAATAAAACTTTTTTTTTTTTTTTTTTTTAAGTAAGCTTTAGGCCCAACATGGGGCTTGAACTCATGACCCTGAGATCAAGAGTTGCATGCTCCACGGACTGAGCCAGTCAGGGGTCCCTGATTAAACATTCCTTTTTAACATCCAGCCCATTTCCTACTGTAGACTGGGCTTCCTGGAAAGCAGATGAAGTCAGAAGTCAGCATGCAAGATGTTGCTCCTGGGATCACCATGTGGCTGAGAGAAGCTGAGCTGTGAGTGCACTGAAGTCCTCAGCTGATCCCACAGTTAAGTTCTAGAACAGCCCTATGATAGTCCCAGAATGCTGGCTGGCCCTGCTAAGGAGGGATCATCTTGGGAGGGTTGGGAAGGGGAAGGTAGTTTGTTCTGGTGAGGCACTCCCCACAGGGTCTGGCAGCTGAGGGCTGCCTTCCCGCAGCAGTCCCAGCTGCTGGGGCACAAGCTTCATTCCTAAAGAAAGGTCTGGGGCCCGCCTCACAGTGTCTATTTCACTGTACTGTCATATATGTCCCTTGTAAAAATATAAACTCTTATTCCATTAGTCGCCTGAGCAACTCTTCACTTAGCCAATTCTCCAGACTTACTGATAGTGGTGAACACGCTGGTGAAGCAGAAGTAGTCAACTGCATTGAGGGAAAGAAGATGGTAAAGAAACTGCTCTCTTTCTTCTTCACAGCGTAGAAAAGCATAACGCTTATAAAGCTTCCTAGGAATGGGTAAGACAAGCACAAAATAACAGTTTATTTTTCATGCTTTTTATTATGTCTTGTACTAAAAATAAACACATTCATTTAGTCAAAGTCAAATGCATTAGTTTTACTTTTAGGACTCAGTCCTAAGAGTATAATATGAAATGCGGGCAAGGCTTACTCACAGATGTCCACTAAAATGTTTTTTTTTTTTTTTTAAAGATTTTTATTTATTTATTTGACAGAGATGAGAAGTAGGCGGGGGGCGGAGCAGGCTTCCCACTGAGCAGAGAGCCCAATATGTGGCTTGATCCCAGGACCCTGGGATCATGACCTGAGCTGAAGGCAGAGGCTTAACCCACTGAGCCACCCAGGCGCCCCTAAAATGTTATTTGTAAAAGGAAAAATATATCATGGTATATGCATACATTGGAATACTGTCTGAGCATTGAAAATAAAGTTTATGACGTGTTTTTTTGAAGATTTTATTTGACAGGAAGAGAGTGAGAAAGTGCATAAGTAGGCAGAGCGGCAGGCAGAGTGAGAGGGAGAAAAAGGTTCTGTGCTGAACAGGGAGCCCCATATGGGGCTCGATCCCAGGACCCTGAGATCATGACCCGAGCTGAAGGCAGCTGCATAACCCATGAACCGCCCAGGCACCCCTAAAGTGTTTTAACAACAACAACAACAAAACTACTACTAAAAATAGTAAGTAATTTTAAATTAAAAAAAAAAAAAATTTTTTTTTTAAGATTTTATTTATTCATTAGTTAGAGAGAGAGCGAGCACAGGCAGACAGAGAGGCAGGCAGAGGCAGAGGGAGAAGCAGGCTCCCCGCCGAGCAAGGAGCCCGATGTGGGACTTGATCCCAGGACGCTGGGATCATGACCTAAGCCGAAGGCAGCTGCTTAACCAACTGAGCCACCCAGGCGTCCCAAAAATAGTAAGTAATTTTAATTAAGCATTTACATTAAAGCACTTTTCCAAGTGTATTATATTAATATATTTAATCCTCATGATTACCCTATAAAGTAAGTCTACTAGCATTCTCATTTTATAAATTAGGAAAACAGACATACAAAAAAGTATCTTGTCCAAAGTCATTCAAATAGTAAATAGTAAAGGCAGTATCTGAACAAAGGCATTTAGTCTTCTGAGCTTAAACTCTTACAGTGAGATGTTTATAACACACCAAGCTAAAAAAAGGATGATACCGGGGCACCTGTCTGGCTCAGTCAGAAGACTATGTAACTCTTGATTATTGGGGTTGTGAGTCTGAGCCCTAGATTGGGTGTAGAGATTACTTAAAATAAAATCTTTTAAAAAAATGACACTAAAGGGGCGCCTAGGTGGCTCAGTGGGTTAAGCCTTTGCCTTCGGCCCAGGTCATGATCTCAGGATCCTGGGATCAAGCCCCACATTGGGCTCTCTGCTCAGTGGGGAGCCTGCTTCCCCCTCTCTCTCTGCCTACTTGTGATCTCTCTCCTTCTGTCAAATAAGTAAATAAAATCTTAAAAAGAAATGATACTGAATTGTGAATACAGTATAATCTTAAGAGAGCATGCATAGAACAAAGTACAGAAGAAAACATTCGAAATACTTGGTATTTACCTTTATATAGTGGGATTTTCTTCTTCTTCTTCTTTTTTTTTAAGTAGCTGTACACCCAACATGGGGCTTGAACTCATGACCCAAGATCAAGAGTTGCATGCTCTACCAACTGAGCCACCCAGGTGTGCAACTATATGTAAGTATGTATTTATAAAACTCTGCACCACATGTGGGGCTTGAACCCATGGCCCTGATACCAAGAGTCACATGGCTCTACTTACTAAGCCAGCCAGACACCCCAAGGCACACAACCTTTATGTAGCACTTTATGTACTTTGGACACAGCAGACATGAATGATTTATAATGGACAGGGACGGGTAAGGGGAGTAACTAGTTTCAGAGAACAAGATCAGGTTCATAGCCTGTATCTCACTTTGCATTCTCTATCAAACCTACTCTTTGGACATTAAGACTCATCTTAAAATGCTCCAGGTTGGGGGGTTGGTAAGCAGCCCAGTGATGATGTGTACAAATGCAAAGCTATAAAAAGAATTGTTACCATGATGAGAATTCAACGCAAGATCAAGTCTGAGAACTTTGTTGAGTTTTTTGTGTAGCTTTGCTCTAGAGACCTAAGTCCTCAGGCTTCAAATTAGCTCTAACATATACACTATGCAGATGATGCATTTTATCTAAGAGGGTTTCCTGATGGAGTAAAGGGAGACCTATTTAAACAGTTAACAATTAAGTAACATGCAACTGATTGCTTTCCTGACTCTAAACTATTGAATGTAAGCATTCACCAAGACTCTCAGAAGAAACCTCTTAATGTGGATCTTTTTTTTTTGCTAGTTTAGGTTTTGTTGTGATCTTTACAATATAAGGTTTACATAAATTCAACCTATCTTTTGGATGTTACTGTCAGCCTGTGAGAACTAGTTAGGTTTTTTCCTGGTTGAGAACAGAGCATTCTGGCCTTTGGCTGTCAAGTTTGGTGTGCGTCCTCCCAGGTAAAATCAAATACTATGTCAAACCATGGAGTTTCCAAAGCACATGCCTGTTAGAAAGGAAGAACACGTGTGCAGAGGTATCAGCAATTTGTGCTGAAGAAGTCAGTCTGCCAGCTTATGCAATCTACTTTGCAGACACACAGGTCACAGAAGCAGAAATGTCTAAGAGGCTATCTCTTACTTGTTGAGTGGCTGGTTGGAGAGCAACTGCTTCAGATGCTGGGACAAGAGCTTCTTTTCTAGAGATAGTCTTATCCATGCCCGAGCTCGTCCGACGTCTGTCTTGATCTCACTCATGTTCTGAATATGCCTACAGAACAGGAGCAAGAGCAAAGATGTAGATCCTAAGAATAACCCTGAGCTGGAAAAGAACTAAAGCATTATAGCACCTTTGCACAGAACAATTCTTTTATACTTAGCAGAAGTGTGAACGGGTGATACACACTTCATGTTGATTAAACTGCTCAAAGGTTCCATCTGAATCATGAATCAGCCCCACATCAGAATCACCATTACAACACATGTGCATGGGCAACGCCCTCAGATAAAGCAGTTAACACTCCTTTCTTCTTTCAGATTTTATTATGTTTTTGTTTCACCCTCATGGTTACCTGTAACCTGGAAGTTGGTTATTCTTGACCATCAAGAAAATAAAAGTAAATAAATAAATAAAAGTAATAAAACATGCTGAATATTAAAGTTTTTATTCAAATTAGTTGGTCTAGTCTGACTATCTGTCACAACTTTAATCCACTGAATTGTTTTTCAAGTAGTTTCTGGACAACATATGGAAAATATGAAATCTTACTTTCCATGGCACTTTAAGACACCTTTTTTTTAAAAAGACATATTAATTCAAAATTCTTAAGCTTTTAAAAAAGACTTTGAAAATTGTGTGGCCACAGAAGAAATTGTTTGGTCAAACCCCAAGTGAATGTTACATGTATGTACAGATTAATATTCTGTGTAGAAGTCAATCCTATACCCTGAAAGACTCAGTTTATCTTATTTTTTTTTCCTAAAGATTTTATTTATTGGGGTACCTGGGCAGCTCAGCTGGTTAAGTAGCTGGCTGGCTTCGGCTTGGGTCATGATCCCAGGGTCCTAGAATTGAACCCCATGTCAGGCTCTCTGCTCGTGGGGAGCCTGCTTCTCCCTCTCCCTCTGCCCACCCTCCTTGTGCGCTCTCTCTGCCACTCTCAAATAAATAAAATCTTAAAATAAAGGAGATTTTGGGACGCCTGGGTGGCTCAGTGGGTTAAAGCCTCTGCCTTCAGCTCAGGTCATGATCTTGGGGTCCTGGGATCGAGCCCCCCGTCGGGCTCTCTGCTCAGCGGGGAGCCTGCTTCCTCCTCTCTCTCTGCCTGCCTCTCTACCTACTTGTGATCTCTGTCAAATAAATAAATAAAATCTTTAAAAAAATAAATAAAATAAAGGAGATTTTATTTATTTATCTGACAGAGAGCAAGTGAGCGAGCATAAGCAGGGGGAGAGGCAGGCAGAGGGAGAGGGAGAAGCACACTCCCAACCAAGCAGAGAGTCTGATATGGGGTTCAATCACAGGACCCGGGGATCATGACCCAAGCCAAAGGCAGACACTTAACCAACTAAGCCACCCAGGCACCCCTGAGTTTATCTTCCTAAATGATTTTCCTCCTAAAAGGGAAGAAGGATTGGCCAGGAAGGGCTAGCCTAAGGGGCAAGGTAATTTTAAAGCCACTACAGTGGGTCAAGAAAGTCTTTGTGATTGTGACCTACCATCCCTTCCTCTGATTTTTTTTAACGTCCAGAATGACTCATCCTAGTTGTAATTAAGTATTACAACAAACTCTTTTCTCAAATCAATCTAAGAATTAAGAGTAAGGAATATCCTCCCTGTAAAATATACATATTCTCTTTTTAAAAAATATTTTATTTTTAAGTAGTTTCTACACCCAACATGAGACTCAAACTCATAACCCTGAGATCAAGAGTCGCATGCCTTACCAATTAAGCCAGCTAGACACCCCTCACTTTCTTTCTTTTATCCTTTCCTTTTCTTCCTTTCTCTTTCCCTTCCTCTCCTAATCCCTGGATCTGAAGATTTAGGCCCTCAAGCCTCAGTGCTGGTATGTGATCAAAGACTCTTGATAAATAAGATGCAAAGCATTATATCACATTACACAGACACATTGATGAGGTGGCTTAAAAACAAGTCAGAATGAGGTATTAAAAGAAAATTCTGTGGCCATTTTTGTAGGGCTTAGCCTACAAATGAGCCTTACCACATTTCTAAGAATTTTTTGATTTATGATACATTGATTGATCTTTAAGGGGCTCATACCCGTATACAAGGTCATGAATGGAGAAAGCTGTTGCCAGGCAAGCCTCCTCTTGCCTGGTTCTTACGGATGGTGCTGGTAGTGGGGGGACACTTGACAACCCAATCTGGCACCTCCAGCATGAGCCTATGAAGCAGCACTGGCTTTTCCTCTACCTTGCTGACATTTCCCCAATGATGACACAGCTGAGTAAAAGTAACAGAGGGAAATGCTCAGGCATTTACCACTTAGAGTTCAGCAGTATTTATAAGGTACCCTGTGGGTACAGTGCCAAGTCAGAGCTCACATAACTGAGGAATACCAAGTTGATTCAAAGTGTACTTACTGAAAATGAATCTACACTAGGCCTGATAAGCACTTATGTTGTATAATCTTTTCCTCAGTATTCTTTCTACTCTATAAAGTAAAATCAGGTACACGGGCAGCTCAGTTGATTGAGCATCTGACTCTTGATTTCAGCTCAGGTCATGATCTCAGGGTCCTGAGATGGAGCCCTGTGTTGGCTCCATGCTGGGTGTGGAGCCTGCTTAGGATTCTCTCTCCCCCTGTCCCTCCTTCCTCACCTCCCTGTCTCTCTCTATCTCAAAAAACAAAACAAAAACAAAACAAAACAAAAAACCAGCCCACACAAAAAACCAACAAACAAAACGAAACAGTAAGATCTACTGAAATAAATTTTATGTTGGCCTTAAGCAAGTTATCTGGAGACATAGTAGGTAAGAATGACAAAGTGTAAAATAATTATAATTTGATAAAACAATCTACATTTAAGGAAAATGAGAAGGACTGGAATACATAATGTGCCGTCTGTTTTAGTAGCAATCAGCATTCCCATCACAGAATTATTTACACTAGACTTTTTTTTTTTTTTTTTTGAAAAGAGGCACAGGAGTTGGGAAATGAGGACTCCTGACTCTTTTCCTCAAGTCCACCTTACTCACTGGCACCAGGGAAATAATTGTCTAAAATACTGGCTCCTCGGGCGCCTGGGTGGCTCAGTGGGTTAAAGCCTCTGCCTTCGTCTCAGGTCATGATCTCGGGGTCCTGGGAATGAGCCCCACATTGGGCTCTCTGCTCTGCGGGGAGCCTGCTTCCTCCTCTCTACCTGCCTCTCTGCCTCCTTGTGATCTCTGTCAAATAAATAAATAAAATCTTAAAAAAAACCACTGGCTCCTTAATATAATTCCTTTGTTCCAGAACTTTCTTTTTTTTTTTTTTAAAGATTTTATTTATTTATTTGACAGACAGATCACAAGTACGCAGAGAGGCAGGCAGAGAGAGAAAGGGAAGCAGGCTCCCTGCTGAGCAGAGAGCCCGACGTGGGGCTGGATCCCAGAACCCTGAGATCATGACCCGAGCCGAAGGCAGAGGTTTTAACCCACTGAGCCACCCAGGCACCCCGTTCCAGAACTTTCAAAACCTCATAGGATACAGTCTGAACTGTGAGGCTACCGCTCAGCCTCATCCTATCTTCCTATTCAAAAAAATTCTATTCTACACAGCTGACTCATAAGACTTTGCATTCCATTACCTGAAGTACTTTCTTCTCGTTTCCCTATTTGATTCTATTTGTGTCTGAGATCTCAGATTCTTCTAGATACCTTTCCATGACCACGACAGCCTCCCATGACCTCTTCAATGTACAAAATCCTATAGTCTAATTTGAATTTGCCTTGTACTGCTTATTACCGTTGTCATTCTCTCTTGGTATACATTTTTCTCAGCTGTAAAAGCTCTCTGGGAAAAGGAGCCACTATTCTTCAGCAGCCTGGCAGCCTTCTTGGTACCCTATAGGGCCTAGCATGTAACAGGAACTGAAAAACTCCGTTGCTTTATAAATCTCTAAGTTTATGCTTTAAAACAATTTTTATGTGTTATTTAACTGTAATCCAAATCTATTTAAAATTTGCTGTGTAGCTGTACCATTTAAATCTGCTTTTAACTGGAATAATTTATTATAGATAACTAGAATGGAATTCAGCATAATACTACACAAGTATTACTTCCAAAACAGAACCTGTTAATTCACAGAAAAGCATATATGGCATGGCTTAAATAACTTATTTACCTGATTTCTAACACTCTTACAAAACTTTCTAATTAAGTTTTTTTTTTAAAATATTTTATTTATTTGAAGAGACAGAGACAGCAAGAGAGGGAACATAAGCAGGAGGAGTGGGAGAGGGAGAAGCAGGCTTCCCGCCGAGCAGGGAGCCTGATGTGGGGCTCGATCCATCCCAGGACCCTGAGATCATGACCTGAGCTGAAGGCAGAGGCTTAACAACTGAGCCACCCAGCACCCCAAGTTGGTTTTTTTTTTTCAAGATTTATTTATTTGACAGAGAGCGAGGGAGCGCACAGCAGGGGGAGTGGCAGAGGGAGAAGCAGGCTTCCCGATGAGCAAGGAGCCCAAAGTGGGGCTTGATCCCAGGACCCTGAGATCATGACCTGAGCTGAAGGCAGATGATTAACCACTGGGCTACCCAGGTGCCCCTAGGAAAATTTTTATGTACTTTGTCTCATCTCATTATCACAAAAATGAGTGAGAAGGAGATCATCATTATTTCACTTTAAGAATGAGAAAACAGAGTAACTGAGACTAAGTGATCCATTCAAGGTCACAGAGATAATATTATTCTAGAGATATCATCCATTTTCTACCAATTACTTTTTCCTCACACTCACACTTTTAGAGAAGCTCCCCTTCCACAGACCCAGAACACACAACTCTACTTACCACCATGACCTATGGCCCCATAATCCCAATCCTTCAGCTAGAACGGACCAAATAAGAATGTGCCTGATCTGGGGCACCTGGGTGGCTCAGCGGGTTAAAGCCTCTGCCTTTAGCTCAGGTCATGATCCCAGGGTCCTGGGATCGAGCCCCGAATCGGGCTCTCTGCTCAGCAGGGAGCCTGCTTCCCTTCCTCTCTCTCTGCTTGCCTCTCTGCCTACTTGTGATCTCTCTCTGTCAAATAAATAAATAAAATCTTAAAAAAAAAAAAAAAAAAAAGAATGTGCCTGATCTAAGCTGAGCTCACTACATTTTCTCTCAGAAACTAGAAGTTAGTATACTGGAAGAAAATCGTGTTAGTTTTTGTTGAATGCTAAAACTAAGAAACAATGTTAAAGCCAGGGCTTGGGCAAGCATGTACACAATAAAACAGAAAGAAAGGGGAAGGGAGGCAAGAGAAGGGTAGGGGAAGAAGAGCAGATGTGAAAGGAGAAACAGCAATGATTTGCTTCCAGTGGGACAGTGAGAGTAATCTGTGACAAGACTGTTAGCAGTCAGTTTCTGTTCTTAGATTCTGAAAGACACCCTCACCTTTATCTCTAATAAATCCATCCCTTTTTACTGAAGTTGGTTTGAATGGGCTCGTGTTCCCTAAAATCAAATGATTTTTAAGAGTGGCAGTACCTCTAAATTTGAATCCACATTTCCTGAATCCAAAACCGGTGCTTACTTTACAATATATATCATTAACAAAACCCAGTTTTATTCATTCATTCAAACCTGGTATTATTTATTAGAGAAATTAAGGGGAGCTGATTTAAGTTCATATTCTGTACAGACATAAAAATTCCTTAAAATATTCCTTCTTAGAGTAATGAAATCAATCATAACTACTTAATTTTAGTGTAGAATAAAGCCAGATGCTCATAAGTACATATGTATATACATTATTGGTAAAAAGTCTGTTTGAATAGTCAGATGACATGTACATGACTACTCTGGAAAGAAACTGGTAATATTGATAACACCATGATAAGCTCTTTTAAATGTAGATATAATCTGTACAATTATTTACTGTCCCCAGCCTTTCTCTATGGAACAAAAAAATCATCCTACAACTGACAGTCTGGTGACACTAGGCATCTACGAAGGTCTTGGGAGTTGTCTATGATACTAAGACAAAGAGGAAAGCTTTTAGATGTATCTGTCATGGACTCAAAGCTAAGCAATCTGGCGCCAAGACTCTTGACAATTATGAGGACTCAAAGTGCCAATGTCTTTTTGCCTCAAGAGATAAACCTGGAAAGATAGAGACGTGCCCAACAGAGAACAGGGGACTCAGGAAGGTATACTGATCTTAGAAAATTTTTTTCTTACTTGTTCTTTCTTTTTCTCTATCTAGACTGAAAAAAAAATCAAGGTTTATTTTTGTTTATTTTAATTTTTTAAAAAAGATTTTATTTATTTGATAGAGACAGAAACAGCGACAGAGAGAGTAACAGGGACAGTGAGAGAATAGGAAAAAGCAGGCTCGCTGCTGAGCAGGGAGCCTGACATGGGGCTCAATCCCAGAACTCTGGGATCATGACCTGAGCCGAAGGAAGGGCCTTAACTGACTGAACTACCCATGTGCCTGATGTGGGGCAGGTTAAGAATATTACTTGGGTGTTTTTCTTTAAGGAAAAGCATCTATATTAACTATGTAGGTAATGATTAAGGACTAAAATGAAGCACTTGCAAAGAACCTGAAGACAGGGAAATAATCCTGTCCACTGAGAGTAAAACTCTGAAGTAAATATATCTTAAGAATGACAATGTATAAAATGTCAACTTAGGGGGCACCTGGGTGGCTCAGTCATTGAGTGTCTGCCTTCAGCTTGGGTCATGATCCCAGGGTCCCGGGATCGAGCCCCGGATTGGGCTCCTTGCTTGGCGGGAAGCCTGCTTCTCCCTCTGCCTCTCCCCCTGCTTGTGTTCCCTCTCTCCCTGTGTCTCTGTCAAATAGATAAATAAAATCTTAAAAAAAAAAAGTGAACTTAAAGGGGCTGAATGGAAGCAGAGAAAGGGAGAGGCAACCACGGGCAGTGTTTTCTTCAGGGCTTCCTGAGATGATGGCAGTGCCAGGAACATGAGGATAACTAGTGAGCTGGATGATTAGGCTTCCACACCTCTGCTTCCAAAGATAGCAAGCAGTCTTCTGATTTTTACCTATCTTCCAGGTGGGAGAATATCAGTATTGGTGAAAGAGTAACAAGTTATTTGGTTAGTGAAATAATGTTTTGGTTTGACTGGCTTCCTGTGACCCTCTCCTCACCTGGTCATAGATGTGACCAGAGCTGCAACGACTGAACTCCAGCCCATTATTTTTACAGCTCTCTTAGGTCTTTGAAGTAAATGTCTTGGTTAGTAGGATTCAGTATCTTAGAGTGTGACTACATTTTGGTTTACTAATTATTTGATTTCTGAGCTCATAAAGCTCATGTGGACTGTGAAGACCTCGAAAAGAGTGGTGCTCTTATGTCAAAAGAAACTGGGAAGTCATACCCATCAGAATGGCTACTGTCAAAAACCCAGAAAATAACAAGTGCGTGTGAGAAGGTAGAAAAACTGGAATCCTCGTGCATTGCTGGTAGAATATAAAATGGTATAGCCACTGTGGAAAAAGTATGGTGGTTCTTCAAGAAATTAAACATGGAATTACCATATGAACAAGTAATTCCATTTCTGGGTACTTGCCCAAAAGAACTAAAAGCAGGGACTTGAACATATACATGTATACCCACATTGATAGTACTCACAATAGCCAAAGGGTGGAATCAACCCAAATGTCTACCGATAGATAAATGAATAAACAAAATGTATATATGTAAGATGGAATTCTTACCTAGAAAGAAGGAAATTCTGACACATGCTACAACACGGATAAACATTATAAACATCTGATAATGAACATTTCAAAAGGTGTAAGACTAAGTGAAACAAACCAGATGCAAAAAGCATGGTTCTTTTTTTTTTTTTTTTTTTTAATTCTTTAAATATTTTATTTATTTATTAGTTAGAGAGAGAGAGAGAGAGCAAGCACAGGCTGACAGAGAGGCAGGCAGAGGCAGAGGGAGAAGCAGGCTCCCTGCCGAGCAAGGAGCCCGATGTGGGACTCTATCCCAGGACGCTGGGATCATGACCTGAGCCGAAGGGAGCCGCTTAACCAACTGAGCCACCCAGGTGTCCCAAAACATGGTGCTTCTTAAACAAGGTACCTAGAATAGTCAAATTCAGAGAGGCAGAAAATTAAATAGTGGGTACCAGGGGCTGGGGGAGAAAGGAGAATGGGGAATTATTTACTGTTCAATGGGCAGAGTTTCAGTTTGGGATGACAAAAGAGTTCTGGAGATTGACAGTGGTGATGGTTCCACAACAATGTAAATACACTTAATGGTAGGTTTTATGTTTTATATGCATATAAAACATATATAAAATTATTACATATGTATTTTTTCTTAAATAATTTAGAAAATTTTAGTGCCAGTATTCACATACAGTATTGTATTAATTTCAGGTGTACAGTATACTGAGATTCAGCAATTCTATCTATTTCTCAGTGCTCATCAAGATCAGTATCCTCTTAACCTCCTTTATCTATTTCACCCATCCTCTCACCCACCTCCCTTCTGGTAACCATCTGTTTGTTCTCCATAGTTGAGTCTAGTTTTTCTGGCTTGTCTCTTTTTTCCCCCTTTGTTCATTTGTTTAGTTTCTTAAATTCAACATGTAAGTGAAATCCTATGGTATCTGTCTTCCTCTATTTTGCTTAGCATTACACTCTCTAGCTCCATCCTTATTGTTGCAAATGGCAAGGTTTATTTTGTTTTTATCATTACTACAATTTTTTAAAAAGGGGAATGTGTGTGGCTCAGTCGGTTTAGCATCTGACTCTTGATTTCAGCTCCAATCATGATCTCAGGGTTCTGGTATCAAGACCCACATAGGGCTGGCTCCCCGCTCAGTGGGGAGTCTGCCTTCGTCTCCCTCTGCTGCTCCTCTGCTCACACATGTGCTTGCTCTGTCCCATAAATAAATCTTAAAAAATAAAGCCATAGACAGATGGCAGAATCTATGTGGTGGGTATAAGAATGTGTTCATTGTAAAATCTTTTGAGTTTGTTGTATGGCTAAAATTTTTTATGATAAAATGTTAGGGAAAACCCTGAGAAGTCTTTTCTTGGCAATTCCTTTCTACCTTATGAAGCACTTTTTAAAAAAGCAATCAGTCAAAATTCTAGGATTTTATTTATTTACTTGACAGAGACAGCAAGAGAGAGAGAGCACAAGCAAGGGGAGTGGGAGAGGGAGAAGCAGGCTTCCCACTGAGCAGGGAGCCCAATCTAGGGCTCGATCCCATAAGGACCTAAGCTGAAGGCTGACGCTTAATGACTGAGCCACCCACGTGTCCCAAATTTTCTCTTTTTAAAGTAAACTCAATGCCCAATGTGGGGCTTGAACTCACGACCCGAGATCAAGAGCTGAATGCTCTATTGATCCAGCCAGGCATCTTGCCAACCAATTAAGTATTAAAAGCATCTATCATTTGGTCAAAACATCACTTTAGGATACTCCGGAGTCTTCTTCAGATTTTTTAGAAGACAAAGACTGAAAACTGAAAGCCAAAGTAAGTCACCGGACATCAATTTTGCAGTTGAGTATCCTGAACAAATACAGATTTAGTCAAGGTTACACTAAATTATATTTAAACTGGTGTGTGCCTTACACTACTGCTGACTTATCTGTGTCTAGTCACAGCTGGTATTTTCCTTGCAATGCTGACAAAGGCTGACAGCTTGTATCTAGTTAGAAAGAGACCTAACCTATGGTCAGGAAACCTTAGTTCTAGTTCCATTTCTGCTACTGATTGGCAATATGGTCGGGATGCTTGGGTGGCTCAGTCGTTTAAGCGTCTGTCTTTGGCTCAGGTCATGATCCCAAGGTCTTGGGATTGAGCCTCACATGGGGCTCCTTGCTCAGTGGGGAGTCAGCTTCTCCCTCTGCCTGCAGCTCCACCTGTTTGTGCTTTCTCTGTCAAATAAATAATTAAATAAATAAATAAATAGATAAAATCTTGAAAAAAGAATTGGTGATATGGTCTTAGACTTAATGAGCCTGGGCCTGAGCTTCCCTATCTGTAAAAAGCAGCTAAGCAATATGACTTCTTAAGTTCCTTCTATGTTCTAAAATTTAGGAGCACCTAGGTGGCTCAGTGGGTTAAGCCTTTGCCTTCAGTTGGGGATATGATCTTAGGGTCCTGGGATCAAGCCCCACATCAGGCTCTCTGCTCAGCAGGGAGCCTGCTCCCCCCGCCCCATCGCCAGCCCCCTGCTGCCTGCTGCTCTGCCTACTTGTGAACTCTGTCAAATAAATAAATAAAATCTTTAAAAAACATTTAAATTGATTAGTAAAAAGTATCTTAGCAATCACTACCTTTTTAAGGCTTTGAAACTGTAACCAAAATAACTGAATAGCAGTTTGGCCAGTTGAATCAGGTAAAGATATAAAGATATACACAAAAATGTTAGATAAGCACCCTCCCAAACACACCCTCAGGCATACTCACAGAGTTTATTTTTTAAAATTTTTTATTATTTATTTATTTATTTATTTTACTCACAGAGTTTAAAATAGGCAAATCCTTCCTTTAACAATTAATTGAGCACCAATTATGTGTTGGACTCCATTAGCACTTACTAGCAATTCAATAGTTTTCAATGTCAGACAGATTGCCTCTCTCATGAAGTTTACAAATAGTGTGAGAAGAACAAATAACTAACTGCTATGGAGAGGATTAAAATGGGGGTATGAACTAGAGTGACTGGGTGGCTGCTTTATACAGGTGACCTGGGCAGGCTTCTTGGAGGAAGCAACATTTGAACTAAGATGCAAATGACAAGAAGGAGGTTGGCCTGTGGAAATTTTTCTGGGGCAGGTGTCAGAGGAAAGCTATCAGGTGAAGGGAATAGGTAGAAAAAGGCTCCACGGTAGGAAGTAAGGAAGGCACCCTGAAGGAACCAAAGATGTGGTATAAGGTAGCACGGTAGAAGATATCATTATCAAATCAAGTAGGCTCTGCCAACCAGGGCAAGGGGTTGGAGTTTTTTTTTTAAGATTTTATTTATTTGAAAGACAGTGAGAGCGAACGAGCACAAGGAGGGGAAGGGGCAAAGGCAGAGAGAGAAGCAGGCCCCCCACTGAGCAGGGAGCCTGATGCGGGGCTCCATCCCAGGACCCTGGGATCATGATCTGAGTTGAAGGCAGATGCTTCAACAACTGAGCCACCCAGGCAGCCCAAGGGATTTGGATTTTATTCTAAGATTACCATACTACCTATAGGGAGGATGAATTACAGTAGGGCAAGCAACTGGGAACTGTGACGTAATCCAGGTGAGAAATTATAGGGCTTAGACTAGAGACGTGACAGTTCATTAATCAAACATTCAGTGGAATAGGTGAGCAGCAGGTGTACCAAGAATTGTACCCTTAGGTAATGATAAGCTATCTATTAAAAATGGTCCCTATACATTTCCTTTGTAGGACCTGGTTGAAACACATACTTGCTTTATTTTTAAATAATTAGTCTCACAAAAATGTTGTAAAAATAGTACAGAGTTCCCATATTCGCAGCTTCCCCTAATGCTAACATTATACATAACCAAACAAAGACATGAATATTGGTACAATACTATTAACTTGAACTACAGGCTGATTTCACCAGTTTTCCCCCTTATGTCCTTTTTCTGTTCCAGGATCTAATCCAGGATCCCATATTGCATTTGGTTGTCATTTTAGTCTTCTCCAGTCTATGACAGTTCCCTAGCCTTTCCCCATTTTTCTTGACATTGACTTTTTTGAAGAGTATTAGTCAATTATTAGGTGGAGTATTTTGATGTATTCCCATGGTTAGATTGTAGTTATACATTTATGACAAGAATACATGACAGAAGTGATATACTCTTTTCAGTGTATCACAGCAGGGGGCACATGATGTTATATCTTATTACTAGTGATGTTAATCTTGCCTGCTGGGTTTCTCTACTGTAAGATTATTTTTTCCTTTTAATTATTAAATTCTTGGCAGAGATACTTTGAGATTATGCAAACATCCTGGTTTCACCTTAAGCTTTCAACCATCAATTTTTCTACTTCATTCTCCTACATTTATTAATTGGAGGTTTCTGTACAAAAGAGCTATCCTGGGGCACCTAGGTGGCTCAGTTGTTAAGTGTCTGCCTTCGGCTCAGGTCATGATCCCAGTATCCTGGGATCGGCCCCACATCAGGCTCCTTGGGAAGTCTACTTCTCTCTCTCCCACTCCCCCTGCTTGTATTCCCTCTCTCACTCTCTGTCAAATAAATAAATAAAATCTTAAAAAAAAAAAAAGAGCTATCCTGTTGCTCTTGTTTTTTCACTTAGTTCTTTATAACATAATAGACTCATAGATATTTATTTTACTCTACGGAATATGTGTCAGTACTGTTAGTTATTATGTTGCTCGAACTGCTTCAGCTTTAGCCTCTGGGAGCTCTTTTAGGCTGGCTCCTGTGTCTTTAATATATGATGCCCTTCTTTCTGAGCATTTTCTTACTTTTCGACACTAAATATTCACTAGGCTCATCCAGTATTTTCCATTCTCCAGTCCTGGAATCAGTCACTGCTCTGGGGATTCCTGATTCCTTTCACTGGAGGATGGTATTTAGAAACCAGCATGTGGGTGCTAGGTGTACTTACTGCTATTTTAGGGCATTACTACTTTTAGGCCTTCTAGGTGGAAAGAGCTTGGAAATATATCAGTGATTGACAGGGGTAGGAAACTGGAGGGAAGGAATGACTCAAGAAGTAGCACATGGAATTCTGGGGTGATGGAACTATTCTGTATCATGACTGTACATTTGTGAAAATGCATAGAACTACACACTAAGAAAGTATGAATTTTACTGCGCCTACATTAAGAACAAAAACAACCAGAATATAAGAAGAACAAAAAATGGAACACAGATTAACAAATTAATCTAACTGTATTACAAATGAATAATATAACCACACTGAAGATAGAGGAGAAAAAAAAATTTGAATTTTGGAAATCAGTATTTCGACTGGATGCTGAAAAGCTAAAGACAGAAAACTAGAACAGTATACAAGCACTATGCTTATTTAGTAAACTTGTTTCTGCTTCTTATAGGGGTACAGGTTAGTAATTCTGAAACTCTTACGGATATACTAGGATTGCACAAATAAGTAAATACAGTGTTGATAATGAAAGCCAAGTTTCTCATGATGGGATAAAGAAATTACTAATAAGAAGGCTAGGGGCACGTGGGTGGCTCAGTCCTTAAGCATCTGCCTTTGGCTCAGGTAATGATCCTAGGGTCCTGGGATCAAGCCCCTCACTGGGGCTCCCAGGCTTGGGAAGCCTGTTTCTCCCTCTCCTACTCCCCCTGCTTATGTTCCCTCTCACTGTGTCTCTGTCAAATAAATAAAATCTTAAAAAAAAAAAAAGCCAAAAAACAAATAAGAAGGCCTGAATGATCCCTGTGGTATGAATTGTAATTCTAGAAATCACTATGAATTCATGTTTAAAAAGAACTGTCTGGGGCGCCTGTGTGGCTCAGTTGGTTAAGTGTCTGCCTTAGGCTCAGGTCATGATCTCAGGATCCTGCGGTTGAGCCCGTGTTGGGCTCCCTACTCTGATTCGCTCTCTCGCAAACAAATAAATAATATCTTAAAAAAATAATAAAATAAAAATAATGGTCTATGTGGTATATAAAAATATATAATAAAGTTAGAAATAATAAATATAAACACACAGAGTGCCTGGGTGGCTCAGTTGGTTAAGCCTCTGCCTTCAGCTCAGGTCATGATCCCAGGGTCCTGGAATCGAGCCCCGCATTGGGCTCTCTGCTCAGTAGGGAGCCTGCTTCCTCCTCTCTCTCTGCCTGCCTCTCTGCCTACTTGTGATCTCTCTCTCTGTCAAATAAATAAATAAAATCTTTAAAAAATAAACACACACACACACACACACACATATACATGTGTAAGTAAGTATACACACATTTGTTTCTAGGCCTATTTTGGGTTCTTTACATTTACTACCTCACTGAATATTTTTATTTTATTTTACCTTTTTTTTAAAGATTTTAAAATTTATTTTAGAAAGAGAGACTGAGAGAGAGAGAGAGAGAGAGAGAGAGTACTTGCACAGGTCAGGGGAGCATCAAAGGGGGAGGAAGAGGGATAAGCAGACTCCACACTGGGCCCCAACAGGGGCTCAACCTCACAACCCTGAGATCATGGCCTGAGGTGAAACCAAGAGTCAGATGCTTAACTGCGTTAACTTAAGTGAGCCACCCAGTGTCCCTCATCGAATCTTTATACCAAACTTTTGAGAGAAAGACTTACTTTCCCACTTTACAGGTGAGAAAACTGGGAGTATAAGTAATTGGGGATATGGAGCATGACAGAACTCAAACAGCAACCTCTGTAGGATGGTTCCAGAGCCTGAAGTCTTAACCAGGAAGCTATACTGGCTCTTATGAAGTAAAGGAGTATATCTAAGTAGGACACTTTCTCCCTGAATAACAACATCATGAAGGGGATAAAAGTAAATAAGCAGGAAACCAGAAAGAGTAGCACAGCCTTATATGATGTGACCATCTCCTAATTAAGTTTTAGAAGTCTGGATCTACTATGAAATCACTGCAGAATACATATTGTTTCATTTTTCCATTCAGAGAGCTGGAGATCATTTTCCTCTCATAGTTACAACTATTCTTCTCATGCTGGCCATCAAAAGGAATCATAGGATTCCTTGAGAGCAACTATATTTTGTCTAGCAAGGAAAAAGGACACTGAAGATGTAAATATATAAATTAATGAAGACAATAGAAACGAATATTTATTTTTTGTTTGTTTTAAAGATTTTATTTATTTATTTGACAGAGAAAGACAGTGAGAGCAGACACACAAGCAGGGAGAGAGGGAAAAGGAGAAGCAGGCTTCTCGCCTAGCAGGGAGCCTGATGTGGGGCTCCATCCCAGGACCCTGGGATCACGACCCAAGCTAAAGGCAGACACTTAACGGGTGAGCCACCCAGGTGCCCCTAACATTCATTGAACCTTACTATGAGCCAGGTACTTCTTAAAACTTTTTATAGTAGTGGACTAACTCATTTAATTCTCATAACAATCCTATAAGATAGAGAATGTTTTTTATCTCTATTTCAGAGATGGGAAAATTGAGGCACAGAAAACTTATAAAAATTGCCTAAAGTCACACAGTTCAAGCAGTAAAGCCAGGATATATAACCACTGCACTAAGCTACCACTCTTAAGAGCTGTGCTTTTCAGTTGCAAGTATATGACAAATCAAATAAACATCAATAATTAATATTAAGAAAGCAATAAACCATAAAAGGAAAGTTAAGTGTTTTAATGTTATAACATTGACTCTAAACCTACATTTTTTTTTTTTAAAGACTTTATTTATTTATTTGACAGAGAGAGAGATCACAAGTAGGCAGAGAGGCAGGCAGAGAGAGAGGGGAGGAAGCAGGCTCCCTGCTGAGCAGAGAGCCCAATACGGGACTCGATCCCAGGACCCTGAGATCATGACCTGAGCCGAAGGCAGCGGCTTAACCCACTGAGCCACCCAGGCGCCCTAAACCTACATATTTTAAGAGCTAAGTGTTGTATCTAAAATGTTTAAAAGAAAAAAGCCTCTGTCTTCCTCATTCAATAAATCTATTTTAGATATCTCAATGCTTTCTAATGATTTCTAAGACCAGTAATTGCAACTGATAATTCTCAGATTTGCATTTGCTTCAAATTAAACCTACTTAAGAGCAGTTTCTCTGCCAAGTAACTTGTCGTCATTTGCAGATTTTTTGGTCTGTGTCTGCGGGGAGCAGGTATTTAAGGAGGTTTTAAAAACTGAACAAAGTGAGCAGTGACGGTAGCAACAGCCGGAATGGCAAAAGCAACAACAATCAAAGAAGCTCTAGCCAGATGGGAAGAGAAAACCAGTCAGAAGCCATCCGAAGCCAAAGAGATTAAGCTTTATGCTCAGATTCCCCCTATAGAGAAGATGGATGCCTCCTTGTCCATACTTGCTAATTGCGAGAAGCTTTCTCTGTCTACAAACTGCATTGAAAAAATTGCCAACCTCAATGGCTTAAAAAACTTGAGGATATTGTCTTTAGGAAGAAACAACATAAAGAACTTAAATGGACTGGAAGCAGTAGGGGACGCATTAGAAGAACTATGGATCTCCTACAATTTTATTGAGAAATTGAAAGGGATTCATGTAATGAAGAAATTGAAGATTCTCTACATGTCTAATAACCTTGTGAAAGACTGGGCTGAATTTGTGAAGCTGGCCGATTTGCCGTGCTTGGAGGACCTGGTGTTTGTAGGCAATCCCTTGGAAGAGAAACATTCTGCTGAAGGAACTGGATTGAAGAGGCCACCAAGAGAGTTCCCAAACTGAAAAAGCTGGATGGTACCCCAGTAATTAAAGAGGATGAGGAAGAAGATAACTAACACCATGTTTTCTGCTTTGTGTTAACTTATTTAAATGTCATAAGAACAATAGATAAGTTTTGTATAATTGTCTATTTTAAAGATTCTGTGTGGGGCAAAAGGTTCTTCAGATAAAACAAATCTCTCATTCCTATCTTTTTTTAAAACCTATTGAGTGTTTCTCCCCCCAAATGGTAACACCAACTTCGTACATTCTAGTACTTTTTTTAGAAACTCAAATTCTCAATTTTTTGTCTTCAGTCCCAGGTATGTACTATGTGGCCCCGTCTACAAAACTTTTATAGACCAGTCATTTTTAACAACAAGGAACAACAAATAACCATTCTTTATTCAGTTTGTTTAGGGTTTTTTTTTTTTTCAGACCAGGCATTTAAATATATATACTTAACTTTTGAAAAAAAAAAAAAAAAAACTGAACAAAGAACTTAGAAAATAACTGAGCTACTTTAAAACTCTTCTCATTTGCATTTTCCCTTTGAATTTAATGTCAGGAGAAAAATAATAGTATAAAACTAAAATAAGCAAGTTTATAAAAAATGTTTTCCTCAGAATACATAAGCAAAAAATACACATAGCCATAATCATTCGAGCAATGTAATGAAAGCCATAAATATTTGACAGTTATCATCAAATGCTAGTATACCTCATATCTTGGATAAGAGAGACCCTGAGTGTTGGCAACATAACTCCTGAGTCAGATTTTCTTCTTTCTGGTCCAAGGGCAACTATGTAAAAAAAAAAAAAAAATCAGCAAAGTATTAGAAAAATAATAGCAAGGACAAAAAAAATCTACATGGTTCATATTCTATAAATAAATTTATTTTATATTTTCAATTTACTTTGATAAGAACTAAGCTCAATTTTTCCCATCTGAATGTTGCTCCTTTATTAATACAGTAAAACAGCTATTTTCTTTCTAATTAATCTGGGCTGTATTTGCAAATTTTTTTTTTTTAAAGATTTTATTTGTTTATTTGACAGACAGAGATCACAAGTAGAGAGAGAGGAGGAGGCAGGCTCTCTGCTGAGCAGAGAGCCTGATGTGGGGCTCGATCCCAGGACCCTGGGATCATGACCTGAGCTGAAGGCAGAGGCTTTAACCCACTGAGCCACCCAGGCGCCCCTGTATTTGCAAATTTTGAATGAGTCATAAAAGCCCATTTAGCAAATAATGCAATGTGTGCAAAGTCTGGCCATGAGGACCAGTCATTTTCTAAACTTACTCATTCTAATAGCTCCAGGTAACTATAAGAAAGCAATGTCTATAAATTAAGTTACTTAATTTAATTAATTTATTGATAAGTATGTCAATTATCTCTGGGCTCTTGAACTGCAATCACATAATTTCCTTCACCGTGAAAGAGTGTTTAAAATAGAAAATCTAAGAGTCTGGTACTCTCTAGTCCGGTAAATTTCTACTTTAAAGTTCAGAATCCAAAGTACAGTATATCATGCAAAGTGAGTAATCTAAATGGACATTTAGAAGTATAACGTCTGTGAGTCATTCTCTTTGGATCCTGAATGGTTAACATTTATAAAAGAAGGAAAGACTGTTCCCTTATTCAGCCATAGCTAAACAATCATTTGTTGGCTAATGTATTGCAGTTGGGAGTGCTTGATCTCACTTTAAATGGGATGCTGTGGAGTCCTGTGCCCTTTATCTCCATTTTCCTATCTGTGAAGGAAAAGGAAATTGCAACATCACACTTTGCAAATACACTGATAACATTAGAATTTAAGATGTGGGCTTTACTGTATGGTAAACATACATTTTCTCCGTTTTTAAATCCATTCAACTTTGGAGAGGCTACGGTCCAGTGCGGAAACACACAGGCATGTGAAGCTGGCACTGAACATTCTGGGGTCTTAGGATCTACATGTTTCCTATGTTTCGAAAGCACCTGGTGAAAGTGGCTGGGCCGATACTTAGCAGGTATGAATGAGCACTGATAGGGCTGCCAGGACAAAGAGACTGTGGCAAGGCCAACCTAGAGGCAGTTCTTTTGAGAGCCTTCCACACCAGGTGGGTAATAAATACATTTGTCATGGCAATTTTGGATGGATTTTTCAATGGGTCACCAAAAATACTGCTTTATCTTGATTATCTTGGTACCCAGGAGGTAACAGACACCAAGGAAACTGTTCCAGTGGCTTGTGGGGAATGTGCTATGTTAGTCTTCCTGTCTGAGACTCTCACCATTGAAGTGTGTTGTTAATGAAAGCACACCTCTCTGAGGAGAAAGTGAAATAGTAGAGAATGCTTCTACAGATGACTGGATAGCATGAAAGAGGGCCACACCAGTAATAAGAAATAGGTGGGGGACGCCTGGTGGCTCAGTTGGTTAGGCAGCTGCCTTCGGCTCAGGTCATGATCCCAGCGTCCTGGGATCGAGTCCCGCATCGGGCTCCCTGCTGAGCAGGGAGCCTGCTTCTCCCTCTGCCTCTGCCTGCCTCTCTGTCTGCCTGTGCTCGCTCTCTCTCTCTAACTGATAAATAAATAAAATCTTAAAAAAAAAAAAAAAAAAGAAATAGGTGGAAAAAAAAAATCATGAGGCAAGTGAAAGGAACTGAAACCATAATCAGCAACGTGGCTAGAGGGAGACATGACAACAAGAAGCAATCATGCCTCTGGAAGCAGAGAGCAGGCAAGAGGCTTAATAAAAGAGGGGCCTGACATTTAAAGAGCAGCAGCACCCACAGTAAGAGCACTCACAGGCCCAAGCATCTTCCAGGCATTCTATTTTGGAGCCTTATTTTCTCTACTCTTTGCTGATCAATGTTTCTTAAACATATGATGTACTTCTTTAAAAACATTTTTTAAAAGACTTTATTTACCTGCCACAGAGGCAGGCAGACAGAGGGAGAAGCAGACTCCCTGCTGAGCAAGGAGCCCTATGATGTGTAACTTAATCCCAGGTCTGAGCTGAAGGCAGCCCCTTAACCACCTGAGCCACCTAGGTGCCCCCATATGATATACTTTTTTTATGTCTCCATGCGATTAGTTGAAGTCTTTAGCTCACCCTTTAACACTTCTCTTTCTCCTTGTTTACAGCCTATTTAGCCATTTTAGATTGAGAGCACTTTAGCTTAATAGTTAACAACATGGCTACAGAGAACTCAACAGCTCAACAACTTAGGGTGAGTAATTTAACCTCTCCACGGTCTGTTTTCTCATCTGCAAATTGGGTTCAGTAGCAATACCCACCTTATTCAAATAGATGCAAAGCACTTAAGAATACTGCCTGGCTCCAAATAAGTTGTCAATAAATAAAATAAAATGAAACTTAGCTTTAATTTTGCCTCTTTGTGCAATCTTTCCTAAATATTCTCCCTTCCCAAGGTACACTGTTAGATGTTGTTCCCTCTACCTAATAGGACCTGTGAAACTGAACACCTAATACAACCTTAGCATAATTTAACATTTCTGTTACTATTAAACTATATGTCTCTTGAGGCTCAGTCATATTCTTTTCTTAGAATACCTGCAGGGGTAAAGAAAAAAAAAGAATACCTACAGGGCCTGGTGGAGACCACAAACTACATATGTGCTCAACAAACACTCATGGAGGAAGATAAGACTATTCAGGGCCAGATGGCAGAGACTTACATGACAAATTAGAAATCTGCAATACTCCTAGGATGGCAGGAAGGATTCTGAAAAGAATGCTATGTTCCTGAGTGCTTTTTTAGTTAGTTAACTAAAGAAATTAGTTAACCAGAAATAAGGGAGATGAGCTAGAAGTTATTTCACAGGCCAGCTTATGGATGAACTGAGACCATGGCAGCCAGGGAGAATGAAGAGGAGAAATATGCAGTGGAAAAAAACAAAACAAAACAGAACTTAATGACTTGATGTAGAAAGTGAGCAAGACTCAAGAGTCAAAAACAAATATGAATATAAAATGATTTAATAAAAATTATCTCATTGAATTATTACTTTCCTTTGGATCTGTTCATCTTAATGTTGCAAATGAAGAAACCAAGCCTCAAAGAGGTCAAGAAACCCGCCTAGTTGTAACACGTTCATCAAAAGGGACAGAGTGGGGGGAGGTCAAGATGGCGGAGAAGTAGCAGGCTGAGACGACATCAGCCAGCAGGAGATCAGCTAGATAGCATATCAAACCATTCCGAACACCTACAAATCCAACAGGAGATAGAAGAGAAGAAAAACAACAATTCTAGAAACAGAAAATCGACCACTTTCTGAAAGGTAGGACCAGCGGAGAACTGAATCCAATGCGATGGGAAGATCGACCCCAGGGGGAGGGGCCGGCTCCCGGCAAGCGGCGGAGCACAAAATCAGGACTTTTAAAAGTCTGCTCCATGGAGGGACATCGCTCCAGAGGCTAAACTGGGGTGAAGACCTCACGGGGACAACGTGGACTCAGGTCCCGCGGGGTCACAGAAGGATCGGGGGTGTCTGAGTGTCGCAGAGCTCACAGGTATTAGAGCAGGGAAGCCGGCTGCGGAGACAGAGCTGAGGTTTCCTAATGGTCTGTGACACAGACCAGTGCTCTGTGGCAGGGGCCGGGGCTCTGTGTGAGGGGTCCCCACAAGATCCGGGGAGACTCCGACCCGGGAGAGCTCAGGGATCTATGGGGTTCGGAGACTCCAGGTGGGACTCTGCCAGAGACAGAGACGCTTGGTCACAGGCTGGGTGAGCTCGGAGCGCTCCCAGAAGCCAGTGAGACGGGACTGCTTACCCACGATTTCTCTGAGCGCGGTCTCTCGGGCTGGGGAGACCGAAGGGATTAAACGCTTTTCTCTGAAGGCGCACTGAAGACTGGGGCCCCTAGCTCTCGGCTCCTCTGAACCGGAGATCGGGAGGCCGCCATTGTCATTCCCGTCCTCCGGAACTCTAAGGAAAGCGTTCAGGGAAAAGCTCCCGAAAGCAAACCTGAGAGGATTACTTAGCCCGGCCCCTGGTAAGGGCGGTGCAACTCCGCCTGGGGCAAAGACACCTGAGAATCACTACAACAGGCCCCTCCCCCAGAAGATCAAAGAAATACAGCCAAGACCAAGTTCACTTAACAAGGAGAACAGCGGATTCTTATCTGGACAAAATGACAAGGCGGAAAAACTCACCACAAAAAAAAGAGCAGGAGACAGGACCGAAGGCTAGGGACCTAATCAATACAGACATTGGTAATACGTCAGATCTGGAATTCAGGATGACGATTCTCAAGGTTCTAGCCGGGCTCGAAAAAGGCATGGAAGATATTAGAGAAACCCTGTCAGGAGAAATAAAAGCCCTTTCTGGAGAAATAAAAGAACTAAAGTCTAATCAAGTTGAAATAAAAAAAGCTATTAATGACGTGCAATCAAAAATGGAGGCTCTTACTGCTAGGATAAATGAGGCAGAAGACAGAATTAGTGATATAGAAGACCAAATGAAGGAGAATAAAGAAGACGAGCAAAAGAGAGACAAACAACTACTGGACCACAAGGGGAGAATTCGAGAGATAAGTGATGCCATAAGACGAAACAACATTAGAATAATTGGGATTCCAGAAGAAGAAGAAAGAGAAATAGGAGCAGAAGGTATACTGGAGAGGATTATTGTAGAGAATTTCCCTAATATAGCAAGGGGAACAAGCATCAAAATCCAGGAGGACCAGAGAACACCCCTCAAAATCAATAGGAATCGACCCACACCCCGCCATTTAATAGTAAAATTTACAAGTCTTAGCGACAAAGAGAAAATCCTGAAAGCAGCACGGGACAAGAAGTCTGTAAC